>CM060962.1:302542200-302559700 GCA_030765045.1 Tenodera sinensis
ACACAGACACACAGACACACAGACACACACAGACACACAGACACACACAGACGAACACAGACGAACACAGACGAACACAGACGAACACAGACGAACACAGACGAACACAGACGAACACAGACGAACACAGACGAACACAGACACACACAGACGGACACAGACACACACAGACGGACACAGACGAACACGGACGAACACAGACACACACGGACGAACACAGACGAACACAGACGAACACAGACGAACACAGACGAACACAGACGAACACAGACACACACAGACGAACACAGACACACACAGACGAACACAGACACACACAGACGAACACAGACACACACAGACACACACAGACACACACAGACACACACAGACGAACACAGACGAACACACAGACACACAGACACACACAGACACACACAGACACACAGACACACACAGACGAACACAGACGAACACAGACGAACACAGACGAACACAGACGAACACAGACCAACACAGACACACAGACACACAGACACACACAGACACACACAGACGAACACAGACACACAGACACACACAGACGAACACAGACGAACACAGACACACACAGACGAACACAGACACACACAGACACACACAGACACACACGGGCGGACACGGGCGGACACGGGCGGACACGGGCGGACACGGGCGGACACGGGCGGACACGGGCGCACACAGGCGCACAGACACAGACAGACACAGAAAGACACAGGCACACACATACACACATAAACACACAGACACACACAGACGGACACAGACGGACACAGACGGACACAGACGGACACAGACGAACACAGACGAACACAGACGAACACAGGCGAACACAGGCGAACACAGACGAACACAGACGAACACAGACGAACACAGACGAACACAGACGAACACAGACGAACACAGACGAACACAGACGAACACTGACGAACACTGACGAACACTGACGAACACTGACGAACACTGACGAACACAGACACACACTGACACACACTGACACACACAGACGAACACAGACACACACAGACATACACAGACACACACAGACACACAGACACACACAAACACACACAGACGAACACTGACACACACAGACACACACACAGACACACACAGACACACACAGACACAAACAGACACAAACAGACGAACACAGACGAACACAGACACACACAGACACACACAGACGAACACAGACACACAGACGAACACAGGCAGACACAGACACACAGACGAACACAGAGACACACAGACGAACACAGACGAACACAGACGAACACAGACGAACACAGACACACTCAGACACACACAGACACACACAGACACACACAGGCGCACACAGACACACACAGACACACACAGACACACACAGACGAACACAGACACACAGACGAACACAGGCGGACACAGACACACAGACGAACACAGGCGGACACAGACACACAGACGAACACAGAGACACACAGACGAACACAGACGAACACAGACGAACACAGACGAACACAGACGAACACAGACGAACACAGACACACTCAGACACACACAGACACACACAGACACACACAGGCGCACACAGACACACACAGACACACAGAGGCGGACACAGGCGCACAGACACAGACAGACACAGAAAGACACAGACACACACATAGACACACATAAACACACAGAGACACACACAGACGAACACAGACGAACACAGACGAACACAGACGAACACAGACGAACACAGACGAACACAGACGAACACAGACACACAGACACACAGACACACACAGACACACACAGACACACACACAGACACACACAGACACACACAGACACACACAGACACACACAGACACACACAGACACACACAGACACACACATAAACACACACAGACACACACAGACGGACACAGACACACACGGACCGTTTTCTATAAGTGCTTTTTTGTTTCAGGGGCTTCAAAAAATATATTTGCGGTGAAATCTCGATATGAAATTTTTTGGGTGGAATACAATACTTTCCCTACTTGCTATACATGGTAGTGAAAGTAAAAGTGGGTAGAGTTTGTAATATAAGACTGAAACAAGACATTTTTCACTATTTTGCGTAATCTTAAATTTCCCAAAAGTTTCCAATTCCGAACTGCAGTTACTTGAAGACATAGAGTAAGGGAATTAATGAGAGGTGAATTAGTTAGCAATTGGTGGGGTATGACAGAACAGTCTGCTCGCCTTCAGAAAGATAAAAGGGAATACAAAAGGACTGTTGTGGAGTGATACGGCTGCAAAAGGAAACTTTACAACTCTCGTCACGCCCGGATCCTATTCATAGATCCCAGGGCCAGCGGCAACTCCTTTTCTTATTGGATAGAAGCATCTCGAGTCGTTAGACACCTACAGGAAACAAGTAACACTTTAATAATAACACTGTCTCCTCTTGTAGCTATATACCTACCTACCTACCGGCTAGAAGAAAACTCAATGTGTAAGTACTTCACACAAGTATTCCAAACAAACACGCTGCTCTTAAATTACCTGTCTTCGATCAAACAAATATTTCTTGTTCCAAATTAGATGTTTAATTCAACGAGAATGTACGAATATGATAATATGTAAGATCAGCAGAGTAACCTATTTCTGACATAACTTCGGTAGTACAGCTTGTTCACCAGCTCATGGTCCCTGGCAGGAATGCAGCAAATTTTCAATTTTCAATTTGTTTATTTATATTCATCTAATTCCTCAATACCTGGATTAAACGCTAAAATTATTGTTCTTGTCGTCACGGCCTACTGTATTAGTTGTAATACCAACTGTGAAAATAAATCTTACTTCAAATGTATGAATATCATTGTAAGTTGTTTACGTTTAAATCACTACTAATATTACATAGCATTAAATGAGTTAGTAATTATTTCGTGGAATACTCTTGCACAAATACCACTCGATGTTTTCATACTGGGGATAATTTTACTCTATAAAGCTTTCTCGACGGATTACTACAGAAGATGTTTGTATCCTATTCATGCAAGACGCTAAACGTAAACATCGAGAATGGTAACTAACCTGGTATTCGCTTTAGAATTGTGCCCTTCACACATTCACACACTCACATATGCTCCTTTTTACTTTCTCCACTAGCAAGTAGAGGAAGTATTGTATTCCACCCAAAAATTCGATGTCGAGATTTCACCGGAATATATGTTCTGAAATCCCCTAAATCCAAAACAAGCATTTTTAGAAAAAGGATTGTGTGCGAGTTTGTTCGTGTGTGTGTTTGTTCGTGTGTGTATGTTTGTTCGTGTGTGTATGTGGTTTTGCCTGTCAGTGGACAGCGTAACTCAAAAACGAAAACTCGGTTAAAAACCAAAGTTGGTATTTGAGTTTAACGTCCTTCAAGTATGCCACAGGAAGATTTTGAAGAAAATAGTCCCAACCTAAACTACCCTTTACATGGAAAACTTTTCTAAAATTTTGATTTTCTTGAAAATGGCTCTAACGGTTTTGATTAAAATGCCATATGTTTAAGATATTTGTATGACAAATGAAATGCAAACCTACTTTGAATTTTCTGGCTATAGCCTATGTAGTCCTGTTTACTCTGAATGACTTTTGAATAACTCGTAAACCGTAAGAGATAGACAAAATCTTACTGCACAAAAAATGTAGATTCCGCTAAAACACACAATTTGTGTCTGAATATTTTTGTGGAGTGAACCATTTCGGAGATATTCCTTGTTATTTGTGTCAGTTTTGGAAAACCTAAAACTTTCTAGAAATGGAACATCGTTGTTCATTTTTTGTGTTAAGCGTGCAAAGAGAGCGGGACCTCAAAGCTTTAAAACATTTGACTATCATTCAAAGCTCTAATATTCCCCTTGGACCTACAAGGAAATAAGCAATAAGATAATTTCTGCAAATGCTTATCTCAACTAACATAAAAAATATAGGAATAAGAGTTTGTAAGGATGGTTAGTACAAGAGGAGAGAAAGTCATGTGAGTGCAACACATCAGATTTTTTTTTACTTTCTTTACTGCGCAAAGAGGGGGGATATTGTATTCGACACAAAATTTTGATGTGGAGATTTCAGCGGAGAAATATGTTTTGAGGCCCCTTGAATAAAAAAAGGCTTTTATTGAAAAAGGTATGTGTTATTTAGGTTTAATGTCTTTCCAGGATGCGACACGAGGATTTCCAAGAAAATTCTTCCATCCTAAGCTACCCTTTAAATGGAGAAATTTTGGAAAATTTTAATTTCCTCAAAACTTACATGAATTTTATTAAAACGCCATGCGTTTAGAATATTCTGATGACAAATTAAATGTAATCTTTAGTTTTCTGCTGATAGTCCATGTAGTCCTATTTACTCTTCATAAGTTTTGCATAACTGGCAAAGCTTAACAGATAGACCAAATCTTACTATACAAATATTTTGCTCTCGTTAAAACAAATAAGTTTTGCGGAGTGAACCGTTTCGAACATATTCCTTGTTATTTGTGTGAGTGTTGCAATACTTTGCATGGCCAATAAATAAAAGTAAAGAGAATGAAATTTCAAAGCCTTCACATAGTGACCAGCTATAAAAATTTTACTACAGCTCAAAGCCTACTGTATTCTGGCACAAGCAAATTAGCAATACGATAATTCCCAGGAATGTGTATCCCGGCTAACATTAAGTAGATGCAGGAGTAAGAATTCGTAACAATAGATAGTACAAGAGTAGAGAAAGTCATGTGGGTGCAACACATCACAACTTTCATTCATGGAGCTTCAAAAAGGGTATTTCCGGTGAAATCGCTGTGTCTTATCAGAGGACATGGACTAATTTGCCAGGAGCATGCTGTTCAAAGAGGGATGCAAATAGGTTTTGATACACACCCAGGAGAAGCATGTTGGAAGAATTGTATTAGATAAGTCAGACTGTAGTATCCGTTGACCCAGCACATCAGACTGAGTAAGGCACGAAATGGAGAAGTAGGTCAGTTTCGATTTTATGCATTGTTTCTCTCTACTCCGCCCTAACGGTACCTACATTAGCGTTATTGCTTATCAATATGTCCGGCCGAGACATAAAAAGAACGAAGCTAATGGGGATTCGCTGCTTGTATAATCCATGCTACTCTGTTACCCATTACGTAACTCACATACTTCACAGCTCTTTGATCTCGATTGGCCTTTGGTTATTACTTTCCCTACACTCACCTGTGGTACCAAGTAATGTGCCGCATTCAGATATTCGATATCGAGATTTCACCTTAGCAAGACCGAAATAATCATCCGCCCGAAACTACCCTTTACCTTAAACATCTGATATGTTGCACTCACAGGGATTTCTTTACACACACGGAGAGAGAGGGGGGAGAGGGAGAGGAGTGAGTGGGTGTGTGTTACGGCGGGGGACACCTCGACCAACCGCAGCCCCGATATGGATTTATTGCGGGCTAACACCCCTTCCAGGAGGAAGGGATGACGCGAAGTGAAACCGTAGGCTTGTCAGAGAACGAGCCAGCGAAGCCCAGAGACGCACAGAAGTCCCTAACAGTTACAAATAGTGACACCTCGCGCACAACCGAAGTGTTTCCTCTACCCAGGGAGAGGGCGACGATGCGACCCTTGCGGCCTCGGCAGTAACTTCCAGGGAGGGCCGGAGAAGTTCCAGAGCGCAAGCTTCTGTACCATCTGTCCGGATTCGCCAGAACGTACCGCGCTACCCTTGGAAGATGACAAGGGAGTGAAATGCGAAATGTATGTAAAGGAATCCGTGGAGCAGCATTTACCTATTGACAAGGGGACACCACGGGATAGCCCGAGTCAGAGTGGTTGGTCGACGAGGATCAAACCTGGAACTTCCAGAATGCGAGTTGCACATGTTGCCGTGCTGCCAGCTCACTCGCTTTACTCAGTGTTCTGCAAATTATTCTTGCAAGTGCTCACACTTCTATTTATTTCACGTAAGTCGAGATTAACCTTTTCAAGGCTACATTTACATGCCACCTTTAATACCGAAGGTCATACAGGCAGCTTGTAACCTCTTGGGCAATTGCTCAACAGTAATGGTGTTCACTCGTTAAGTGGTGGTTTCAAACTTTGGGTGTATATTACTTTGGTTAACTTATTACATAAAATTCACACACATGCACACTCCCAGACTCTACAGAGGATGGGGAATATCTAGTTCAGTTGTGTCGTTAAGTGTCTCCTAGGAGCCACCTCCCCTACTCAGCTGTCTACCTCCCTCCATACCAGTAGGCTACACGGTGCAGTTCAAACTAGTAGTAATGGACAGACTATGTTCACAATGACTACGCGGACCTTTCATTTAAAGCAAATATTATTTTTGTATTTTATATAATGAAAGACCATTTCGATTGTGATTATTAATTACATCATGTATCTTATTTTAATAGTAGACGCCATTTTAACAATCCTATATCAATGAATATGACAAGATGGTTGTCACTATGTTTACATATTTTCTTAAAACCTAAAAATTATTACTTATTATTTATTTTGATGTAATCACTATCATCACGCTTTAGTTAATTAACATATGCAGGATAAAAGCATACTACTTGGTCTATCCCATTTTTCAACATTATAATTAATTTTATTACTATACAGGTGGAAGGGAAATAATCCGCTGGGAGGTGAGGGAGTGGATATAAATGAACAAAAATTCCTATACATTTTTTAAATTAAATGTACCATTAACAAGACAATCGCGTTTAAAGCTGAGCATAATGTAAAGTCGCACCACCTGTTGATTAATTTGCTTCTACCGGCAGCTCAATGAACTATTCTAATGCTCTATAAATACCATTTAAGTAACGTTGGCCATGAATCGAATTCAGATGTTTTGCTGCCGGGCAAGAGAGCCAGAAAATTCCGCGAAAATGAGGTTAATGTTCACTTGTATGCAAATTGACTTCGAATTCCACATTTCCGCGTAATTACAAGATTTTATTTGAAATGTTTAAATGCCAGATTTGTTTCATGTTCTATTTGAGTGGCTTACGCCATGATAAGCTAACAAACGTATGTTTTAATTAATTAAATGTGGTTGGTCTGTTCCACACTTTACGTCCCATAAGCATAATTTATAATGTAAATTTGCTATCCACCGCAATATGCGTAAACAAAAAACAATTGAATGCAGTTAAGTGAATAGTCACGCCATCTACACCAATCAAAAGCTCCGCATACAAAATCGTCCGCGCACATCCCAAGCAGCTGAAAATGAAAATATCGATTCCGGTATATGAAATGAAACTACTTTATTCATTTCATAAACAGTGTTAATATTGTAAGTAACATCCTAATAAATTCAATTTGTCTTCTCGTTTTTGAAGTCTACTTTCTTTAAAGGTTATTACATACATACTCTCTGTATCATTGTGTCAGGACCAACATAACAAAAGTTAAAGGTACAACTATAGATTCTAGTATAAGCAACCGAATAACAAATACACGATCAAAAATGTCGGACACTGGTGAGAATAACATGCAACATAGAATATTAAAAACCTTTTATAAATGCTATAAACTTGACATATGGTCGAGCATAGTTAGTCGTATGAAACTTGTGTACAGTTACAATTTAGAGTCTCGATTGAACTAACTTTCTACCCCTTGTTTTATAAAATACACTCGTATCTTAATTGCTGTCAGTATGCTCTCGTTGTATAATATACTGTTTGTCTGTTTAAAAACTTGATATGTTCATCTTTTAATTTCTATTTGTTTAAAAATGCTGTAACAAAACGACAAAACCAAGTCCAGTTACTGTTCTATCACTTTATCTTTTACACGTTTACACAATTACAGTTTTCTTCTCGTCGTTAAAAGTCTACAGTCATTCGTGATGTCACAGCTTAGAACTGCTTAATTCTCGTAACCTTGACTCAGTCCTTTCACTGTCTCTTTTCTCTTTGATTCTCATACACTAACTACGATACCATCACTCGAGGTGCATTAAATCTTCTTTACGACGCGGCGACACACACAGCTATCTCACATTCACTCACACACTGACCGACTCATGTCCGTAACTCTTCCTTGCCTCCTTATACATCGGAGATGATACGCACCTTTCTCGAACTTCTATAAACATGCCGGTGATGACGTAGGCAGATCTTTCTCAAAGGCTCTAGAAACCCTTTTGAGTTCTGCCGCCTTGGTTGTTGGTCACGTGTACACAACAGTCGCGGAAAGCAGCCTGACTTCGCCAGCCTGGTATGTGGTGAGAAGTAGCTTAGGCCCAACTCTATCTTTTGTTTTGTGCCGCACCGCGCCCGGCGTCAAAATACATGCATTTTTACTTTCTCTACTACATATAGAAAAGTAGAGGAAGTATTACACTCCACCCAAAAATTCGATGTCGAGATTTAAGCAGAAATATGCTCTGAGGCCCGCTGGGTCAAAAAAAAATCATTTTTAGAAAAAGGTGTGTGTGTGTGTGTGTGTGTGTGTGTGTGTGTGTGTGTGTGTGTGTGTGTGTGTGTGTGTGTGTGTGTGTGTGTGTGTGTGTGTGTGTGTGTGTGTGTGTGTGTGTGTGTGTGTGTGTGTGTGTGTGTGTGTGTGTGTGTGTGTGTGTGTGTGTGTGTGTGTGTGTGTGTGTGTGTGTGTGTGTGTGTGTGTGTGTGTGTGTGTGTGTGTGTGTGTGTGTGTGTGTGTGTGTGTGTGTGTGTGTGTGTGTGTGTGTGTGTGTGTGTGTGTGTGTGTGTGTGTGTGTGTGTGTGTGTGTGTGTGTGTGTGTGTGTGTGTGTGTGTGTGTGTGTGTGTGTGTGTGTGTGTGTGTGTGTGTGTGTGTGTGTGTGTGTGTGTGTGTGTGTGTGTGTGTGTGTGTGTGTGTGTGTGTGTGTGTGTGTGTGTGTGTGTGTGTGTGTGTGTGTGTGTGTGTGTGTGTGTGTGTGTGTGTGTGTGTGTGTGTGTGTGTGTGTGTGTGTGTGTGTGTGTGTGTGTGTGTGTGTGTGTGTGTGTGTGTGTGTGTGTGTGTGTGTGTGTGTGTGTGTGTGTGTGTGTGTGTGTGTGTGTGTGTGTGTGTGTGTGTGTGTGTGTGTGTGTGTGTGTGTGTGTGTGTGTGTGTGTGTGTGTGTGTGTGTGTGTGTGTGTGTGTGTGTGTGTGTGTGTGTGTGTGTGTGTGTGTGTGTGTGTGTGTGTGTGTGTGTGTGTGTGTGTGTGTGTGTGTGTGTGTGTGTGTGTGTGTGTGTGTGTGTGTGTGTGTGTGTGTGTGTGTGTGTGTGTGTGTGTGTGTGTGTGTGTGTGTGTGTGTGTGTGTGTGTGTGTGTGTGTGTGTGTGTGTGTGTGTGTGTGTGTGTGTGTGTGTGTGTGTGTGTGTGTGTGTGTGTGTGTGTGTGTGTGTGTGTGTGTGTGTGTGTGTTGGACAATTTTTCGAAAATTTTTATTTTCCTGTAAATGGCTCTAACGAGTTTTATTAATATGCCCATACATTTGAGATATTTTTATGACCAATGAAATGTATATCTTGAATTTTCTGGCTATAGCCTATGTAGTCCTATTCACTCTGCATGACTTTTGCATAACTAGTAAATCGTAAGAGAGAGACGAAATCTTACTATAAAATGTAAATTTCGTTAAAACACACAAATTATGTCCAACAGAATTTTTATTCTAGAGTGAACCATTTCGGAGATATTAATTTTTATTTGTGTGAGTTTTGGAAAACTTAAGCTTTCGCAGATGGAATATCGTTATTCATTTTTTATGTTAGCCGTGCAAAGAGAACGGAATCTGAAAGCTTTAAAAGATTTGACTATCGCACAAAGCCTACTGTATTCTAACAATTCCGCTTGTACCTACAAGGAAATAAGCAATAAGATAATTTCTGCAAATGTTTATCTCGACTACCACGAAGAAGATATAGGAATAAGACTTGGTAAGAATGGTTATTGTAAGAGTAGAGAAAGTCATGTGAGTGCAACACATCAGAATTTTTCGCTAAATTTTCGATATTGAATTTTTAAATGGAATACAATAGTTTCTCAACTTATTGTAAATACGTGGTGGAGAAAGTAAAAACAATTGAATGTAAATACCGTTAGAACACAGAGTGACAGAAATGCATACTAGACACATCAGCTGTAATCCAAGGCTTAGAATTATAAGTCACCTTCCTTATATTTTCCATGGAGCAGAGTAATTTGATGTTTTCCCTGAAGATCCTTGGCTGAAGTTGAGCTTTCGTCAGCCATCGTGCAGCACCAGATATGTTAATTATAACTTCATCTTCAGATTGTGTCTTGAAAGATACATGTGGAAGTCAATCTTTCATTGGCATCGGAACAAACCTATAAATTATATCCGTATCAAATTAAACTTGGCTGCGTGGTATGATAAGAAACGTGATTTTATTTCTAGAATTGTCTCTTGAGTAGGAGAAAGGAACTGAAAAGAAAAAGAAACAGTGAGCAAACGCTATAGAGTTTAATTTACAAGCGGATACTTGAGAAATCCTATCTCGAAAAATTACCCTCCGGGGGAATCGAGGTAGACGTTGCATAATGAAGACTACAAACCCGCTTTGGCTGGATAATTCAAACTTCTTTTACTCCTCGTGAGGTTCACTGGGCGAATGGTTCTCCTTTTAATGCTAATCTCCCTTACTCACCCTTTTGTAAGAGACTTCATAAAATAGAACTTTCTGTCTAAGGCTGCAGCTACAATATTTTTAATTTTTTTACAACGGTACTAACATGTACGAGGTACTGTACTTTTACCCAAAAATTCGATATCTAGATTTCAGTAAAAATATTGCTTTGAGGTCCACTGAATCCAAAAAGTACAGTCTCTCTCTGTCTGTCTCTCTCTCTCTCTCTCTCTCTCTCTGTGTGTGTGTGTGTGTGTGTGTGTGTGTGTGTGTGTGTGTGTGTGTGTGTGTGTGTGTGTATCTATGTGTCAAACATATTTGAAAAAATCTTGTCTTGCACTCACATGACTTTCTCTATTCTTGTACTAACCATTCTTACAAACTCCTATTCCTTGTTGAGATAAACATTTGCAGAAATTATCTTAATGCTAATTTTCTTGTAGCTACAAGGGGAATATGGGAATAAAGTAGGCTTTAAGTAATACTCAAATCTTGGTTTTGAAATTGAAGGGTATGAAATTCCGTTCTCTTTACACGGCCAAGAGATACAAAAGTGAATAACGACCTTCCACCTGAGAAAAGTTTAATATTGTGAAACTCGCACGAATAACAAGGAGTATCTCCGAAATGGTTCACTCTGGAAAAAATGCATTTAGACATAAATTGCGGGTTAATAAGATTTGGTCTATCTCTTACGGTTTACGAGCTATGAAATAGTCATCCAAAGTAAACAGGACTACAGGGGCTATAGCCAGGAAATCCAAGATATATAGATATAGATAGATATATATTTGATTTGCCATAAAAATATCTTAAACATTTTAATAAAAATTGTCACATTTTTGAGAAAATCAAAGTTTTCGAAAACAAATTTCTGGTAAATGGTAGTTTAAAGAGGAGGATTTTTTTTTTCAAAATCTTCTTGTGTTGTCCTGGAAAGATATTAAACCTAAATACCAACATTGGTTTCTAGCCGACTTTTCGTTTTTCAGTTACGCTGTTCACACACACACACACACACACACACACACACACACACACACACACACACACACACACACACACACACACACACACACACACACACACACACACACACACCTTTTTCTAAAACTCCCTTTTTGGGTTCAGGGGCTTCTTTTTCTCTTTATCTCTCTTTCTTTCTTTGCTTGATTACCCTCCCCTTATGTAGAACTTACAGCCCCTACAATTTACAAGCCATTGCCTAGGGTCAGACGGCTATTGGGGAGGAGACGAACCTATGGACCGGACAGAGTGAAGACCTGGAAGCGGGTGGTCAGCCCAACTCCAACTATGGTGGTGAGGAAGAGGATGATATGAAACGCAGGCGTAATCGATAATTAGAAAGATGATAATGGAGGAATTGGTGGAATAAGTGGCGGGGGAAACCGGGGAACCCGAAGAAAGCCCGTTCAGACGCCGCTTCGTCCATCACGAATACCACATGGAGGTCCCTGGGATCGAACCTGGGCCGTCTTGGTGCTAGACGTACGCTCTAACCGCTCGGCCACGGCGTCGCCTTTCATGGGCTTCAAAACGTATATTTCTAGTGAAATCTCGACATCAGTATTTTGGGTCGAATGGAATTCTTACGCTGCTTACTATATGTAGTAGAGAAAGTAAAAATTAAGATGAAAAAAGGTTCATATATTTTAAAGCAAAGGAACACGCACGTCGCGTTTCAACTGTCAGGACCATAAATCAGGTGTTAAATGTAGCCTCCATTCTTACTGGGGAATGAAATGAAACTGGCGAGAGAGAAAACTATGAAGGAACTGTCATTTATGTCTGATTAATAAGGAGGAAGAATAAGATTAAGCAGAAAAATGGATTATCTTAGGCAGGTAAAGACAGATTTTGATTGATAAAAGGAAAGATGACTGAAAATAAATGAGCAGCGAATGCCTTTTCACTTGACTTGAAGCCGAGGTTGAAGACGTAATGAGTGGGTGAATGTCTTTCAAATTGTCTCTCAATGGAACTTAATGAAAGAGGAAATAGCAGCCAGCAAGACGCACATTCAATTTCATTTTTTTGTCCAAGAGCTTTTTGTTAGAAGTTCTGAGTAAGAGCTTATTTAAATATCATCCATGCTCTGAATGCTTGTTTAAACGTACGTCAACAACAGGGACGTGAAAATTAATAGCTTTTCAAATTAACATTTCATTTTTTTTCAATATAATTATTTTTGTAAATGTGAAGAACATCATTTGCTGCTGTGTATGTGAGCGGTATAGTTGTATGTCTTCAAACTACACATTAAAAACATTTAAGGGAGCAAAAGATTTTCTTCTCGGATTATTGCACCAAAAATAACCAATTTGTGGTTGGATAATATTTGGCTACGTAGAAGGTACACTCACTTACATTAATGGCGTCCGCGCAGCTTTGGGAGACATTGTACTGACCTTCACAGTAGCGTATGTATAACAAGCAGGATGTGTGTTTTCTGTTTACCTTTTCACGCATGTTCTGTTTTATTGCGTAGTTCTACATTATTCACATGTGAATCTACAGGATGTCCCAAAATTAGACCGTCAAAATTTTGGAGCTGATAAATAACATTATTTTAAACACTTTTTAATAAGGAAAGTTTTTCGCTGTGGTGCTTCATTTAACCGCTAGATGAGTTAATGTCATAGATTACTGCCTCCCACACAGTTTAAGTATTTACGGCAAAATCAACAATGCAAATTAGTATTGTGTTTATCTTAGTAAGGCATACAATCTTAATCCAAGAAACAAACACAGAACACATAAACAAAACACAAACATCCCTTTGTTTACAGTTAATCACAGCTTTACTATTCAAAGCAAATTTTGGAACGCACGCCCATTGCGTTAACACAGAGTGCATCGGCGTGCTCTATTCTGCCGTACTCTCACAAAGACACCAGCCATTTCTCTGGTTTAAAAGTTTGTCGGTCTAATTTTGGGACATCCTGTATAGCTTCAAGCAATGTCTTCAAATTACAAATTGTCTTCCCATATATCTACAATTCTTCCCCGATGCACCTCCACATACGTCACGTCAGTTACAGTTAAGGGACACTGAGACTGAATTTTCTAACGTTTTCAATTTTACAGCCACCTTCTTGAAAATTGGCACACTTAATATGAATAAATAAAGAAGTGCCTGCAAAAGCTAAGTGTTCTAATCCAAACAATTTCTCAGGTAATAGAATTAAATAATTTTAGATACCGAATAAAATGCATTAAAAACTGCCTTCACATTTTTCAGAGAAATATGCTAGTGGCATTTTCTGATACTTAAGTAAACTGAAAATAAATTCAAATATATTATTGAAGTTGATGTTATTAGTTGCAGAGAAATCACTTTTGTTTTCATGAAGTTGTTGGTGTTAAAATTGCTTTCCTTTTTAGCATAAATTATATTGTGAACTAATTAATGAGGTAATAATTAAATTAATATTTGAATCTTCAAATAACAAGTTCGAGATTATGTATGAAAATTTGCGTACAAGTCAGAGCGAAACTGAAGTATAAGGAATAAATGTTATACAACATACAAAACTGAGAAAAAAAAGTGTAGTTAAAATGAAGCGCATGGGTGAAACATGTTGCTGGACTTTTAAAAATCTTTGGACAAAATAATTGGCAGGTGTCTGTAGAGTACTTATTTGATATATTTAAAAAACCCAGAAATTTAGTCCTACTAACATACACCACTGCTTGGTGGCTCAACAAACACAGAACGCTCCACACACACACACACACACCTGCCTGATATTTTTCAATGTACTCCTCTCGTACTTGAATGCACATTTTATAGCGTCTCTGCCAGTCCTCAAAGACATGGCGTGGTCATTGTATCAGGTCCTTAAGAATCGCTTCACTTTTCTCTTGCACTGGTTCAGACTTCTCAAGCCCAATTCCGCGAAGCTCTGTCGTAGTGATGAGTATTAAAAAGACAATCAGAGGGTGCACCATTGGGGCTATAAGGTGGATGCAGTACACGAGTAATGTTGAATTCAGCCAGCAACTGCATGACTTGATTTGTGACGTGAGGCAGGGCATTGAAGTCACCCCACAGTGCGAGAAAGTTCTGGTCACTTCCTTGCAATGTGCTTCCTCAGAGACCTGTAGCGTGCTGCTGTAACAGTAGTTTGGGGGGAACTACATGCTGGTAAATCATTCCATGACAGTCAGAAAATGTGATCACCATCAATTTCCCTGCAAATGGAACAGCTTTCACCTTTTTGGTGTTGCAGATACAAACTCTTATAGCGGAGTCCTGACCTTGTGATTTGCACACTGTGCTGGCTCGTTTTCCTTCAGATTCATAATGATTCAGCCATGACTCATCACAGGTGATAAAACGATTCCAGAAACGCATCCCTTCCCATGAGCAAAGAACACCTCACGGTTTTTCTCCATTCGTACAGGCCTTTTTTTGGCAATCAGCAGTGTCATCCAATGGGCATAAACACGGGTCATATGGAGATAATCATCCAGAATCGTAAAGGCACTGCCATATGAAATTCTCAACACTTCAACCAGGTTACACAATGTCATCCGCCGATCCTTATGGGCAATCACAGCAGCTGTGTTGATGCTGACTTCAGTCACAGCAGAAGCCAAAGGATCAGAAAAGTCCTTGGGCCACCTAGACACACACTTGCTGCAGCTTTTCGTGAAGTTTCAGTGGGTGTACGGTTTAAACCAAAACAGAATTTATTGAGCCGTACTGCTTCTCTTGCGTCACCACGATTATTTGGTATGCAAATTGCAAGTAGGTTCTGCAGAAAAGAGCATTACTACCAACCTATCAATACGAGAGTGCTGCCGCCTACGAACATTATTCATAAAAACATTCTTTTCAACTATTCATGGTACAGACAGCGAACTATCACGGTAGCTAAGGAAAAAGTCAATCTGTGTTCGTTTATTTGCCCTCATACAACTTGAATTGTCTGGGAATGGTCTTTGAAGTCTTCTTCACTTTGAATGAATTTTTAACAACTATCGAAAGAAATGCACAAACAACGTACATCTCGTTAAAACACAGTTTAGGTCAAAAACCTTTTGTTATTTGTAAACTGAAGTATTTCGGAAATAGGTATTCCCTGTTATTGCTTTGTATTTTGAAATACTTATACTTTAGCCATGTGGGAAATCGTTATTGGTTTTCTTCCTCCTGGTCACGCAAAGAGACCGGAATAACATAGCAATCACATGGAGTTCTTGAAAGATTTGACTGTCACACTTATCTCGTTATTGGCATTTTAGCTACAAGGAAATATAATATGTGCCGTGGTTGAGCGGTTAGAGCGCTCGCCTACCACCTAGGTGGCCCGGGTTCGATCCCAGGGGTCCTCATTGGCATTCGTGGTAGATGAAGCGGCGTCAGGGCGGGTTTCCTCCGGGTTCTCCGTTTCCCCCGCCACTCATTCCACCAATTGCTCCTTTATCACCGTTCCAATAATCGATTTCGCCTGCATTTCATATCATCCTCTTCCTCGCTCTCGTACCTGGTTTTTTGCTGACCACCTGCTTCTAGATGTTCACTCTGTCTGGTCCAGAGGTTCCTGTGTTCCCCGACAGGTGTCTGACCCTAGGCACTGGTTTGTAAGTCCTACGGGGTATAAGTCCTGCATAAGGGGAAGATCATCACGAAAAGAAGAAGAAGAAGAAGAAGGAAATATAATATATTTATCTCTTTAATATGAAGTACATAGAAGCATAAGTGTCTTTAATGAGCAGTTTGTGCAAGGTGAGTAGAAAAAGTTATAACTTTTTTTGGTGGAGGGGAAAAATGTTGTTTCGAGACACACTGAAACTGTGTGAGTCGCCATTGAAGATGGCCATACCCACTAAAAAAACTCTGCCACCGGAGTGAGAAACTGAAAGCCTGCTGCGGTACCGCCTGTAGCACCCAGGCTTTCAGTGGTGAGAAATAGGGCTGGAGGATTGGGAGCTGGGAGACAGGCGTGACCAAGGCCCAACTTGCCCACTAGTGGAGTCCTGGGATCTAGCTGCACTTGTGACATTTTCTTCTTTGCCTTAGCAGGAGCTCGTTGTTCGACCTCAGAATGCGGGTATAGGTATTTAGGCGTCATTTCTACGTGTTTTATGTAACAAAGTACTTAACTAACATAATTTTGAAACGAAAATTTATTGTAACTTACCTTGTCATTCTCTGTGGTGGTCTCTGGTTCTGGACGTCGCGGGTTCAAACCCGGCGGTAAGCAATAGATTTTTTCGGGGTTAAAAACTCTTAAAATAGGTTCTTTCGGAAGGAAGTAAAGCCGGTGGTTTCTTGTGGTAGACTTACGGCACGTATAAGCCTTGAGATTCTTTTAAGGAGCTCTCCGAGCAAAAGTAATTGGTCTTTCACGCCCAATATACAGGGTATCACAAAATTAGACCAACAAACTTTTGGAGCTGATAGATAACATTATTTTAAACACTTTTTGTTAAGGAAGGTTTTTGCTGCGGTGCTTCGTTTAAGCGCTAGACGAGTTAATGTCATAGATTACTGTCTCCCACCTAGTTTAAGTATTTACGGCAAAATCAACAATGCAAATTATTATTGCATTTATCTTAGTAAGGCACAAATTTTAATCCAAGAAACAAACACAGACCACATAAAGGAAGCACGAACATCTCATTGTTTACAGTTAATGACAGCTTTACCATTCAAAGTAAATGTTGGAACGCACGCCCATTGCGATTAACACAAAGAGTGCATCAGTGTGCCCTATTCTGCCGTACTCTTGCAAAGACAACAGCCATTTCTCTGGTTTAACAGTTTGTCAGTATAATTTTGGGACACCCTGTAGAACGGGACGCTCAGGACCACACAGCCAAGAGCATCCGTAAATAAAAGCTTAATCCATTTAT
>CM060962.1:302564700-302789700 GCA_030765045.1 Tenodera sinensis
TTTCCTTGGGATCCTTTCTCTAGATATTCTATTAAAATGCTTTCTCCATTAATTCCTGTAATTAAATCATTTGGCAGACAAAAGTTTCATTTCTTGCTCTTCCCTTATTTCTTCATTTGGAATTTTTACTAAAAGTATGAATCCTTTTACTGTTGTTAAAAATTTCATTTCTGCAGCAGTCTGTATCTTGTTTGTGTCAACGTCCATGTTTCGGATCCATAAAGAAAAGTAGGCGGCCATTACTTCATGAAACTTAATTTGTGTTTCTTTCCTTGTTTTTGTCCCAAGATTTGTGTTTATTGTACGTACCACATATTTGTTGGAACATAGGTAATTTATTCTTAAAATCAGTTTCACATTTATAGCTGACATATGTTCCTAATTATTTAAAACCCGTAACTTGTTCTAATATAATATTAATATTATATAAATGTTAAAAAATATAGGAGCTAAACTGCAGCCCTGCCTTACACCTTGATTTACATATTTACCTTCCATTTGCAATATGTACCCTGATTGTTGTATCTTTGTATATACCTATTAGCACCTTATGTAAATGATTTGGATATCCTCTTCGAGATATACATAATTTTCCATAGCTTTTTCCTATTTACATGGTCAAAAGATTTTTCATAATCAATAAAAGCTATTTGTGTTTCAAGGTTAAATTCCCTTCTTTTTTCTATTATCTACTTAGCTGTAAAAGTATCATTTTTACAGGATCGTCCTTTTCTAAACCCATTTTGTTCTTCTAATAACAAAACATCTGATATGTCTGGTAATCGTTTACTTAATATTCTTGCATATATTTTATATCCTGTATTTAAAATACGAGATAATTTTCACATCTGTTTCTAGTACCTTTTTTAAATACAGATATAACTTGGGCATGTGACCAGGATCTTGGAATCTGACACGCACTTCAACAAATATTAATTAAGTACAAAAGTCTCGGATTCAGTATCGGTCCAGTATATTTCCATAGTTCTGCATTTATTCCATTTTCTCCTGTAGCCTTTCTTGTCTTATTCCTTTTAATGAGTTTCCAATTCATCTAAGGTAATGTGGTCTATATTTCCAGAGACAACATTATTTACATCGACATAGATATGTACATTGGCATTCACTGAATCTCAGTATCTTATTTCTTATAAAACTCGGTTTTGTTTTCATCACATTTCGTGTTTGCTGGAATGGTATAGTTGTGAATATCTAGTTTAATGGTTCTTATTGCTGTACATCTAGGAATGCCAGTTGCAGCCGCAGTATGTGCAATCGGCGAGTCATATTTGCCGTTCCCTCCATTAAACTAATTGTACACATTTTGAACAACGTGTCCCTTCTGCTTATGTACTGGTTTTGCACGTCTTATAGGCGAGGAATTTGTTTTATAAGTAGCAGGTGCATTACCCGTTTCCCACAGCCGCCACATATTTATACAGGGTTAACACTAGAACCCCGGTAGCGCTCATTTTGACCGTTCTTGATATTTAAAGAAGTATAGTTCCGCCGGTTTTTAAAAATGGAGCTTGGACTTTCATGAATTTTCCTGACATAACCTTTAGTTTTATATAGCACAGTAATTTTCGGCATGTCATTATTTACGTGGACGTTTTTTCATGTTTGACCATGAACCCCGGAGACGGTGTACTTTTGACCGTTACAATTTTGTTAGGCTTTCGCTCGCACTGGCGTTGAATTTCTCATTGTCACTAACCTCCTTTGTACGTCTTCATACCAACTGTTCATTATAGTAGTGTACATTGTGAATCTGTGCCTCCAAGATATCTCGTGGTTTGAAACCAGATGAAATCCTAGCTATATTTCATGATATACCAGACGATATATCAGAAGGTGATCTTTTTGAAGAACATGGTAGTGGTGAAGATGATTATTATAAACCTCCAGCTGATTCAGAACAATCGGAAGATGAGTCCTTCAGTGAAGATGGTTTGAATGGTGAGTTTTAGATATTGCATAACATGAATCTGTATTCCTAATAGGTGCATTTATGTAGTTGTTCATTTCCTTGTTTGTACACAATATACATATATATTTTCTTTGCTTATTTATTTTCAGAAAATCAAATTCAGGATAACATTTCCTGTAATTCTCGTGCTGCGAGGGAGGTAAGAAAGTATGGGCATTACTCGATGCAACCACCATTTGAACATGACTTGTAGCACTGTGTGACTCCATCCAATTTGAGTGCGTTACAAGCGGCAAGTGAAAATAGAATGCCTACTAGTAATACTAAAGCTTCAGGTAACGCAACCACTTGAACACAACCAATAATAAGAAGAGGCAGAAAAAGGTAACATGAAGAGGAAAAACTTCCTGCACTTAGTAGAGATAAGGGTACTGAATAGCAGATCATCGATCCAGGTCACAATCCTTGTAGAGCAGAACAACATAATGTTGCGAAAGAAAAGGTAGACCCTACTACCTATGCTAAGAGACATGTAAGGGACAGCAGCCATGGATCTGCTTGAAAGTTGTTCATTGATGAGTCGATTCTTCAACATATCAAAAAATGTACAAAGATTGAAGCAAGAGAGAAGAAAAATGATGAGAAATGGACTGTTTCTTTGGATGGAGTTTAGGGGCCCGTCGACACCTAGGTCATTTGGGCTGTTTCTTTGGATGAGCTGGACGCTTTCATCAGCGTAATTTGCCTGTGGGGTGCACTTGGGTGTAGAAGCCTTGAGTTAGCTGAACAAAATGTTCCAAAAAGTGGGGGCCACCTATATTTTCTGATACCATGGCAAGGGACAGATTCGTGGAACTGATGAGATTTTTACGATTTGATATCAGATCATCCCGTTCTGAAACGCTAAAGACGGATGGGTTTGCACTGGTTTCAACTATTTGAAACAAATTTATTGAAAACTGTAAGGCTTGCTACATACCAGGTGCATTCCTTACAATAGATGAACAACTTTATCCTACACAATGTCGCTGTTCATACATTCAATACATGGCCAATAAGCCTGGTAAATTTGGTATAAAATACTGGATGCTTGGAGATGTGAACTGAAAGTATCTCTGCAGCGATATCCCATACCTGGGGAAGGATAATCAGCGGCCTCAAAACGAATCTGTTCCAGAACATGTTGTGATAGCTTTAACAAACCCTTTTTTAAAAAAGGGATGAAACATAACCACCGACAACTACTTTACTTCACTATCACTAGCTAAAAGACTAAAGAAGTCGGGCACTAGTATCGTAGGAACAGTGAACAGATCGAGACGAGAAGTTCCTGATCACCTTAGAAATTCCAGAGCTCCTCTTTATGATACCATTCTCATGAAAACAAACGATGGTATTTTGCCGATGCATGTTTTTACAACGCTTGGATAGTGTTTTGAGAAATAACTGGCAAATAACTTTCACGCCGCAGATTCATCCTTCAACTCGTTGATGAGCTAAGAGAAGCCAGACAACGTTGTATACAGACTAATCCAACCGAAGAACATCCAACCCCTAATCGCCGACGACAGTGTCAAATAGGTCATAACTGCAGACAGAACAAAGCAAGCAATTCCTGTCATATTTGCAAGAAACCAGTATGTGGAAAATGCACAGCAGAAGTTAGAAAGGCTTTCACGTGTATAAAATGCAAAACATAACTAAATGTTCATAACAATGAAAGGAACTTTCTGTGTAAATTCTAACATAGTTGTCATACTGTAATAGGTTTACTAATATAAAGATGTGTGTTGGAATATTACTTGTTGTGTTATACATAGAGTTCTCATGTTCATAATCCCAAATACCCTTAGTTGTACTATTACACTATATTACGCCTTTATGATAATTTGAGCTATTTTTTTATTTGAATAAACATGCTGTTGAAAAATAGAGATAAATAAAGGATATATGTTCATCGTACGGGCTTTTTTATATACTACTAAATTAAATATTTTTCTCCTAACTCTCCATTACCACAAGATTATCAGAGAAAACATTTACCATAGAAAATTCCAATGTATGTCCTAGAAAAGCAATTTTCCAATAATTTATACATACACAGTGGTGATATAATGGGCCTAGTTACCTAATAATAACAATATCAAATTGGTAAGAAATAAGTTGTAGCATATACACGGAAAAGGCAAAGAAGAAGCGAATGGTCAAAAATGACCGCTACCGTAGTTAATGGTAGCTCGCGAGCGCCGGGGTTCTAGTGCTTTGTGCAATCTCTGTTGTATGTCGCTACTCATGTCTGACTGCATAAACCTTGCAACTCTGCCCGAGTTGTTTTCTTTCTCTACACGCGCCGGGCACGCGATGTCCTTTCTCCCCGTTCCACTGTCTCAAAAGACTGAACAAAGTATAAAATTCCGTGCAGAAATGTTTTAATTTGTTAATATCACTCGCAGCAGCATATCTCCAGACAGGTATATGCCTTTGTTTGTATTTAGTGCGTTATTAAAATTTGTTGGCTGGTACCGTCTATCCAATTGAGTTTTGGTCTTGTTCATAACGTGGTAATTGCGTTTCTTCCATATTAGACCTTGTGCCATATTAACCCGTGTCCATATTACTGTCTCGGCCCAGTTAATTTCCTGCCGGAGTAGAAGCGTAAGGTCGTAGGGTCTGTCAGCGTTGCTGCAGGTGTATACCTCAAGTAACTCCTACCAGGCTGTTTTCTTATGTAAACATGGATGTAGAAGTTTCAGTTGTACCTACCTCCAGCAGAAGCACAATGGTGGCAAATGGGCTTCCTTCCCTAATCAACTAGGGTAAAATTGCACCTGCCACGATATACTGTTGGTACAATTTCCATTGCTGTACACTAAACAGTTTTGTAATTACAAGCTATTTATTGTGCTTTTTGAAAGAATTGAATATTAATAAAAGCTGGGCTTTTTGGAGCTCAGAATTAAAATAAAGACCTGAAATTTGGTATGCTTGTTTCTTTTTCTACTACGTATAGTAAGTAGAGGAGATTTCAACGGAAATATGTTTTGACGCCCCCTGAATAGAAAAAAAAGCATTTTTAGAAAAAGGTCTGCGTGTGTGTATGTGTGTGTCAGTCTGTGTGCAGCGCAGTTCAAAAACGAAAGGTTGATTAAAAACCAAAATTGGTATTGTTTTTTTCTTTAAGGATACGACACAAAAGATTTTGAAGAAATTTCCTCCACCTTAAACGACTCTTTACACGGAAAATTTTTATTTTCTCGAAAACGGCTAACGGTTTTGATAAAACTGCCATATTTTTTAGATATTTGTGTGACAAAAGAAATGTATATTTTGTGGTCCTGTTTGCCCTTGATGACTTTTGCATAACTGGTAAACCATAAGAGATAGACAAAATCTTACTCTACAAAAAATTTAGATCTTGCTAAGACACACAGTTTATGTCCGACTACTTTTCTTGTAGAGAGAACCATTTCGGAAATATTACTGGTTATTTGTGTGAATTTTGGAAAACTTAAACTTTCGTCAAGTTCATTTTTTATGTTAAGTGTGCAAAGAGAACGGAATCTTAAAGCTTTAAAAGATTTGACTATCGCTCAAAGCCTACTGCATTCCCATATTTCTTTTGCACCTACAAGGAAATAAGCAATAAGATGATTTCTACAAATGTTTATCTTAACACGAAGAAGATATAGGAATAAGAGTTTGTAAGAATGGTTAGTACAAGAGTAGAGAAAGTCATGTGAGTGCAACACATCAGATTTTTTTCTATTTAGAACAGAATAAAAAGAAATATTACTAATAATTACAAAGAAAAGCATATACGCTTCCCTACAATGTTCAGAGAAAAAACATACATCCTTCTCAAATTGACAGTAGCCCATTCTCATTTACTGACATTAAAATAAGTAAATAAATAAGTAAGCAAGTAAACAATCAATATCTATATAAATAAAAACCTGCTATAATAAACTCTGGCACCTAATTACTTAACCATTTCAGATCCTTGCTCGCCTATTTAACTTTCAAAAATATTTACAACAAACTCTACAAATTATAAACATCTAAATACTACAGAACAAAATATAATACACGAAAAAATTAACACGGAATTTTATGGAACATACACAAATTAAACATGCTCAAAATTATAATTTATCATATATAATATATATACAACCATTAACTCTAATACCTAAAGCAATCACAATACTAATAGTTAAATTCATATATGCATATATAAAAATATTAATTTAATAAAGTATTCATAATTCAACAAGCCAAAGAAAAAAACGGTTCTAAATAAAATTTCAAAATTATCGAATTAAATGTATTCAAATTTCATTACTTACTGCATAAATAATTTCATTTCCTAATGTTGATTGATTGATTAAACTTATTCCTAATTCAGCACACCAACACAACCAACAAAGCTTCCAATTAATATACCAAAAATCAATCAATTTATCAAATAAATTCAAATACGCAGTATTCAAGTAAATGGAAAAGTTAAACATTGAGAGGTTATTGCTATTAGCAAGAAAATGAAGCTATTAATCCTGGCTAGACAAAAGTTGGGCAAAGATCAGAACGCCTTCATATACATCTCATATAAGAATGTCAATATTCAAATAGACCACCGCAATACACGACCTCTCCCAGGCTAGTAAGGCTCAGGTTACATACGAAGTGAAGTATACCTTTAGAAGTGAGTGAGTAAGTGAGTGTGTTGAAACACATGCTGCGGACACGTTAGCATTGATATTATGACAAACGGCAGTTCGAAGAGTCCCTCTTCTGACACCAGTTTGACAAAATGCAAACTCCATTCCGGCACTTTTCTATCACTTTGTCTTCTAAACTTTTGGGCAAATACGGTTTTCTCCTCGTCGTTAACACAGTCTACAGCCCTTCGTAATAGCGCAACTCACAACTGTTTCTTCTGGTAACCTTGACTCAGTCCTTTCTGTGTCTCATACACCAACTCCGACAATACAATTACTCGACGCTCGCTAAATATTCTTCACGACGACCGTCCCGCTGACACACTGACAAATTCAAAACAGGGACTGTAACTCTCACCCTCTCTCTCTGCTGTTTCCTCGCCTCCTTATATAGCGGGAATGGCGTCACACAGACCTTTTGCGAACTTCTTCAAACACGTCGGCGACCACTTAGCCAAATCTTTCTCGAAGGCTCTGGGAAAGCCTCTTTTGGTTCTGCCGCTCGGTTGCTGTTAGTCACGTATACACAAACATTCGCATGATAGCCTGAGCTTGGGCACCTTTGTTTCCTCGCCGGCCTGGTAGATATGTGGTGTGTAGTAGCTTGGCCCCGACCGTCCTTTGTTATGCACCGTGGCCGGCGTCACACTATGTTTATCAGACATTGAGTTGTAAATCTAGTAAGTGAGCTCATAAGCGTTGACTACGGCAGTTTTCCTGGCAGAATTGGTCAGTTAAGAACCTACCCACATTACCTGTATGTTAGATGTGTTGCATACCTATCGGGCGTTATCTCAGATCGATCACGTTGTTAACGTTACGTGACCATGTTCTACTAGATTCCTATGGAGTTCGGAAGCGTTGAAATGTAAACCTTCTCAAAACTGAGAGAAGGTACATAAAGGTCACTTAGCATACGGAACATGAGCCTTGAAAACCACTTGGAAGCCCCCCTAAGTATTCTACAGTTCAGATCAAAGACACTGATAGTGGTCACGAGTAATGTTAATTTGAATCGCAAAGTACAATTGTTAGTTTGATCACAGTTATTTAACTAGGCGGCCCGGGTTCGATCCCAGGGACCCGCATGTGGTATTCGTGGTGGACGAAGCGGCGTCAGGGTGGGTTTTCTCCGGGTGCTCCGGTTTCCCCCGCCATCTCATTCCACCGGTGCTCCATCTTCATTTCATGTGTCATCAGTGTCACCGCCTGCGGTGACGTAGTAGTAAAAGCGGGTGTTAAACACAACAACAGTTATTTAACTCACGGTCACGTTTTTAGTGATCAGTATGTTACAAATTCGACCAATATTACTGGTAATCCAATCATTTACTACGTCATTTATGTACAGCTGTTGACTTTGGAGCTGAATAAGAATATGTTGATGCCCCTAAGTGAGCCTATGGGCATTACCATTGGTTTGTCGACCAAGAAGTTCACACAATTTTTGGCACTCAGAGATTTGTATCGAGTATCTCATTATTGGAAGCATGAATGCAAATTTTAACGACCAAGTTAAATTAGAGTTAATACAAGGCTCCAGAAAACATTGACTTTGCTTTATATGTGCATAGCCAATGAAGCAGCACAAAGTGTCTGAATATTTATAACCACGTCCACACACAGGTAAAGTTCCCTGCATTATACCACATATTATGGATAATGTACACGTTACTTCAGATTTACCATGCTAGATTTATTGATCTGCCAATTTTATTGCTAATTAAGCTCACTCCCAGAAACATACGAGCAATGCGTTTTCAAGTTCAAACGAAGTCGAAGAAAAGATTTGATGATGATGATAACATCGGGAACCATAGTGTGTTGTGTGGGACGGCAAACTGATTGGTTTTCAAATAGGAACCCCTGTCCGGAAATGCATGGTTTGGACGCTGGAGAGCCTCGAAGTTTGAGAACGAACGGTTGTGACAATTTGTTAACATTCGTTTTGCTATCTAAATACGAAAGGTATGCAACCATTTAGCCATCTGTGTACTGGGATGAACGACCTGAGCATGATAACATTCCTGCGCATGCGCTAAATTCCTCCATAGAGTCGTTGGTGCACAACCTACTGCGTTACTTGTGTAGTTTCCAGGACAGTGACAGTGACACGTACCAGTACACGGCTACTGAAATGGTCAATATGAGCTTCAGCACATCTTGATGTAAATGTGCGCAATCACCTCAACGTCACATATCCAAATTGATGGATTGATAGAGAAGGACCAGTTCTATGGTCAGCACGGTCACCAGATCCGACACCTCTTGACTATTTTCTGTCGAGTTGTATGAAGAGTATGGTTTATGGCACTCCTGTGACGTCAGCGGAGGACCTTATGGCTTAGTTCACGCAGCGATCGAACATACTGAAAGACAATCGCACGTATTGGGTCATGTGTATGAGGCTCATTACCCCCAATATAAGCTCTGCAATGACGTAGGAGGTACACAGTTAAAAGACCATTTATAATGTAGACAGCTCGATGTTGGGTTTATTGACGAAATGTGAACCTAGATCCATCTCACACTTCGATGCGCTACAGCGTCCAAACCGTGCATTTCCGGACAAAGGTTCATTTTTTGCTGTCCCACACAAAATACTAAGCGTTGTGGGAGTTTTTGGGACACCTGTATATACGTATAGGATGAACAGAAAGCGTAGAATACTGGTAGTGATTTTTAAATAAATAGCTACAATTAAGTGGTGAGTAAGAGGCCCTTCAAACAGCGTAAGGAGCAGAATATCTGTGCGCCCCAGTTGGGATGAAGGGAGTAAACTTTAGACTTTCAAATAGAATAATGGTATAAATTTTATATATTGTAACAAACTGACAAAGTTAGTCCGGTTGCTTTTCTATCACTTTATTGTCTTCTACAATTTCATCACAAATGCAGTTTTCTTCTCGTTGTCAACAGCCTACAGTATTTCGTGGTATCACAACTCACAAATTTCACTTCTCGTGACCTTGACTCACTCGTTTCACTGTATTTCTTCACTTTCTCTGACTCTCATACATGAACTCCGACGATACAATCACTCGACGCTCGTTAAATCTCCTTCACTTCGATGCGACCTATCTTTCACGACGACACTAACACACACGCACAGGCACACGCACAGACACACAGAGATACACAGAGACACACACACACACACACACACACACACACAGAGACACAGTTGTCTACTCATATCTACAAATGTAACCCTCCTCTCCTGTTTCCTGGCCTCCTTGTATAACTCTTAACTTCTGAACGTACTAATTTCTAAATGCCGGAATCGTGAGTTAATGAAATGCTTGTGGCTTATTTCGACGGAATGCCTAATTGCCTTAGCTACAGTGACTTACAACTACTCGTCTTTCCCTCACAACATTATTTTGCCTGGTAATGACATTTGACAGAATTAGAACTTG
This sequence comes from Tenodera sinensis, assembly GCA_030765045.1. Taxonomy (NCBI): domain Eukaryota; kingdom Metazoa; phylum Arthropoda; class Insecta; order Mantodea; family Mantidae; genus Tenodera; species Tenodera sinensis. The sequence goes on from CM060962.1 coordinate 302,574,768, forward strand.
TTCTACTGATATTATACATTGCTTTCAACATGTGAGAAAATGACAAAAGTCCAGTCCAATTACTTTTGTCTCATTTTATTTTCTGCCAGAATGTTTGCTCAAATATAATTATTTTACTGACATTAACACAATCTGCAAACTTTTGTGATATTACAACTCACCACTGTTTTGTTCTCGTAACCTTGACGCACTCCTTTCACTGCCTTTCTTCACTTTCTCTGTCCCTCAAACAGCTGACTTTGGCGATACAATCACTCGACACTCACTAACTGCTTCGCGACCACACACATAGCTCTCTCTCTCTCACACACACACACACACTAAACTAAAAACTGACTGACTCCCTCCTGTCTGTCACTCACTCACCTCCTTATGATGAAATAACACGACCCTTTCTCGAAGTTCTACAAATACGCCGGCCACCAGACTCTTCTCGAATGATCTAGAACAACCCGTTTTCTTCTTCCGCTGACTGTCGTTACGTGTTCACAACAGTCGTGCGAGGCAGCTTGATCTTGAGCGACTGTTATACACGCACCGCCAGTGGGATGGGGCAGCCCGGACCCGACTGTCCTTTCAAGTGAGCCGCCGCGTTCGGCTGGCGTCACAGTATAGAAATTATTTATTAAAATTATGTATCTCTGTCCCTAATATCTCTTTATAAAATTATAAATGTTAGCAGTCAATAATTGCGGTATCAGACTGACGTAATGCTCTTTGTTTGTTGCTAACAAAAGCCGAAGCTCAAGTCTTGCTTTGAAATTAATACCGTGGAATAAGACGGGCTTTTCTCAGAAGAAACGTTAAGGGTATTTGTTGCTACGGTATTTATGATAAACCGGTGGCAATGAAGAGGTTTTCTCCCGGGTTATTTTAATTATAGCAAGTGCACACGTTATAGGTATTGTAACAGTATCTTTGAAAAGAAGTGCATGGGAAATATGACAAAGTATGATATTTGTGTTCAAAAGGGATTAAAACGTGGTGTATTTTAAGGAAATAGGACGCCATGTAAGCACAAAACTTGCTTTTCCATTTCCATTGAAGGGAAGGCAGTAGAATATAAAACATTTCAACTGGTCTTTGTAATACCTGAGTCATGGACGGTGCGTTTTAATCATTTATAAAAGCTTTTATTCATCTAAGACTTGCTACAAACAAAAGGTAAACGGGGGAGGAAGGGCTGAAAGAGGCACACAAAGAAATTCTGCAGTTCTGTTACGATATGCAGAGAGCAAGCCCAGTAACGTAGAAAAATTGTCGCTTCTCTCTTGAGACTGTTGTGCAAGCCAAATTGTTCGCGAACACCAACTTGTGCTTTATTTTATTTTGCGCCTTTGTCGCTCGTTTTGCTTAAGCCTGCAGCAGTAAGTTGGGAACAGTTGCCTTTCAGACTTCAGTCTTAATTACGAAATGCCGCGCGTACCAGCATTTTCTAAAGCTATATCATCCCCGGCTTCTTCAAAGTGTACGGATACTTAAAAAATGCTGACTCGTTCTTAACCACCGTTCGGAATAGAATTTTGAAAATATCAGTAAGGGAATAGAAAAGAATTTTCCTCTACTTAAGTGCTATAAACTCGCAGACCCACGTTACAATATTATAGTACTTATATAAACAGGCAATTCTTCCATCCATGCTATTTTATTTTAGAAGAAAATGATTTACAAAATTAAGAAATAAGTGCTTAATTACGTACAAAATACTGCGTTAACCTGATAATTCGACAGATCCCACTCCTGACACCAGTGTGACAAAATGACAGTCATTCCAATTACTTCTTTGTCACTTTATTTTCCTAATAAACTATTGCAAAGGCAAAGAATTACACTTTGTACTTGTGGACCTTGAAAAAGCGTATGATTCAGTAGCTATAAATAATGTGTAGGACTCCTTATTGAACAATCTGATGCGGTGTACTCGCATGACTTTCTCTACTCCTTTACTAACCATTTTTACAGACCCTTATTCCCAAAATCGTTAGGGCCATTTTCAAGAAAATCAAAAATCTTCAAAACACGAAGATTCTGAAGAAAATTATTCCACGCTAAACTACCCTTTACAAAGAATTTTGTTTTCGAAAATTTTGATTTTCTTGAAAATGGTCCTAATAATTTTGATAAAAATGCCCTGTGTTTGAGATATATTTATGACAAACGAAATAACTTGTAAACCGTAAGAGATAGACCAAATCTTACTCTACAAAAATGTGGATCTTGCTAAAGTACATAATTTATGTCGAAATAATTTTTTTGTAGAGTGAAGCATTTCGGAGTATAACTTCTTATTTGTTGTGAGTTTTGGAAAACTTATACTTCTGTCAAATAGCACATCGTTATTCATTTTTTATGTTAAGCGTGCAAAGAGAACGGGATCTCAAAGTTTTAAAACATTTCACTCTTGCACAAAGCCTACTGTATTCCCATACTCCCCTTGTACCTACAAGGAAATAAGCAATAAGATAATTTGTACAAATGTTTATCTCAACTAACACGAAGAAGATATAGGAATAAGAGTTTGTAAGAATGGTTAGTGCAAGAGTAGAGAAACTCATGTGAGTGCAATAGATCAGATGTTTTATAAATTTTCGTGTGGCATTCATGGAAGATGGTAAAGTCGTACAAGTTTTCGTTTTTTGAATTATGAGTATACAGAAGCAAAATTTAATGGCGGTTGATACCTGACTGCTGCCATTTTGTTTCTTGTTTCGTGTGTGTAAATGCTATTTATATCACCGGCTTTACAGCATGATTTCATAGCGTGTTTACCTACAACACCGCAAGGCGTGGTGAGCCTATGATTTGATGTGTTGACCAATTACTCCTGCCATACGCCATTAAATTTTGCGTCAGGCATATTATACCGTCTCCCAAAAAGGCTTGGTGTTCTTTTTATTCAGAGAGTGTAAACACATCTATTTCCGTGTTAAATGTTTGTACGCAATAGAATAGGTTTTCTACTTACTGCAAATACGCAGTAGAGAAAGTAAAAGGTGAGATTTTTACTTTCTCTACTGGTAAGTAGGGGAAGTATTGTATTCCACCCAAAAATTCGATGACGAGATTTCACCGGAAATATATGTTTTGAGGCACCCTTAATCCAAAAAAAGCATTTTTAGAAAAAGGTCCGTGTGTGTGTCTGTGTGTCAGTCTGTCAGTCTGTGGACAGCCTAACTCAAAAACGAAAATTAGGTTAAAAACCAAAGTTGGTATTTAAGTTTAATGTCCTTCAAGGATGTGACACGAAGATTTTGAAGAAAATAGCTCCACCCTAAACTACCCTTTACATGGAAAATTTCTCGAAAATTTTGATTTTCTTGAAAATGGCTCCAACGATTTTGATTAAAATATCATATGTTTGAGATATTTTTATGACAAATGAAATGTATATCTTGAATTTTCTGGCTATTGCCCCTGTAGTCGTATTTACTCTGGACGACTTTTGCATAACTTGTAAACTGTTAGAGATAGACCAAATTATACTATACAAAAAATGTAGATCTTGCTAAAATACACAATTTATGTCTCAATAAATTTTCTTGTAGAGTGAACCATTTCGGAGATATTCCTTGTTATGTGTGCGAGTTTTGGAAAAGTTAGAACTTTCGTGAAATGGATCATCGTTATTCATTTTTTTATATGTCAAGTGTGCAAAGACAACAGAATCTCAAACATTTGACAATCGCACAAAGCCTGCTATATTCTATTGTTCCCCTTGTACCTACAAGGAAATAAGCAATAAGATAATTTGTACAAATGTTTACCTCAACTAACACGAAGAAGATATAGGAATAAGAGTTTGTAAGAATGGTTAGTACAAGAGTAGAGAAAGTCATGTGAGTGCAACACATCAGATTTTTTACTACTGCGGCTAACTTTGTATCACAACTGAGATCCTTGGATAGTGCGGAGTGAGGAGGGAAAGTTTGTAATCCTGTCCTGAAGAGAAAAGTGCAGGTTTGAGCAAAACCATGCAGTAAAAACACTCGCTCTCATTGCCTGTATATCTCACCTCCGTGCAAGTTACTTGCTCACAGTGCGAACCACAACGGCAGATAAATCTCATTGCTGCCGGGATTATATACTTAACGAAAACAACATGCACTGGAAATTTGAAAAGATAAATACTGTTCCAACAAAACCACACAGCCTTCCGCGGGGTTAAGGGTTCAATACAAGTGAAGTTAACCCTATGTACTGGTATTAGCCATCCCGTGGAGAGCTGGCGTATAATTGATGCTAAATCCATTAGGGCGAGCAATGTAGCCCTGACACATGTCCCCTGGTAACTGCAGCCCGTTTTGGGAATCGATCCTGGGTCAGCTCCCAAATTATCGCTGTCATTATTTGTCTCGCTGTTATGATTAAAGAGAGAGCCACTTCGGTTTGAATTTGTGAGAGTTCTGCATCGAATCAAAATGCCTACTAATATTATAAAGCAAGAAAGTACATTGGGATTAAACATAATAGTCATAATAATGGTGAGGATAATTATAATGATAAATCATGTAAAAATTTGACAGTTCGACGAATCGCACTTCTGATATGAGTGTGACAAAACGACAAAATCAGTCCATTTACCTTTTTATCACTTTATTGTCTTTTAAAATGTTGCACAAATGCACAGTTCTTCTACTGACGTTAACATAGTCTACAGCATTTCGTGATCTTGCAACTCACAATTGTTTACTTCTCGTAATCTTAACTCAGTCCTTTCACTGTCTTTCTTCAATTTCTCTATCTCTCATGCACTGATACCGACGATACAATTACTCGACGCTCGTTAACTTTTTTACGACGCGACGATACACACACACACACACACACACACACACACACACACACACACACACACACACACACACACACACACACTTTGTTCAGTCTTTTGAAGGGGAGATTTTGTAAATGCATGCTTTTTATCAACTTAAATCCTCCAACCTCCTCCAACGTTCCTAATTATACTGCCAACTTATGCTGCTAATTCGTCTATGAAACACTACTTTTCATTTTTTTTCTAAATTCTAAGAATCTCGTTTCCATTTTAATTTTCAGAACTATCATCTACGCGAGTTTCTGCTAGTTCCTGAACGTTGAAGATAACTGATTTCCAGGTACGCCTTCAGCTAATGGTTTTCTTATCAAAACCCTAACTACCTTAACTGCAATAGCTTATACCAATTGCGTTTACCTCAACACTTAAATTAATAACAAAATTGTAACATGCTTTCTACGTAATCTATTTATTTTAATATATATATAAATTGTTCATTAAAATTAATTATCTATCATTTCCTTATACAATTAATCTTCCATGGCAACAATTCAAGTATCATCTTGGACATTTAAGTTGTCACGTGTTTAAGACTTAGAGCTCTCAAAGCAAAAATTTACTTAATTTCTTAATACGATAAAGTTTTAAATTTAGAACCACACTGTCAATATATTCTGTTGTAATAATCTTTTCATCAGTCAAGTATGACTAAACTTACATTTCTTAGTTGATAAGAGTGTGATATGTTGATAGTGCAATAATATAACAATGTATGTGCCAATGTCAATTCTATAGTTAAATATCTGAACGCATGCTCCTATAAATCATGTATTATTTTGAGACATGGTGTAAAATATCAACAAACGGGGAAAAACATTGTATATAATTGAAGCTAAAGAGTCAAAGTATTTTGGACATAAAACTATTCTTTTAATTGTTTAATATTTTGGCTAAAGTTCAGCAGCGTGTTGACATTGTTAATTAAGTTATCAGGAATTCAGAGTTCTTAAGGTGAGACGTTATGCCAAGGTGTAAGAAAAGCTTGTTTTTTGTATAATTAAATAGCACACACTTTCATGCACATTTTGGTGCATCATATAGTGATGTGTATTTAAATGAATTTAAAAAAATCTGGTGTGTTGCACTCCATTGACTATCTTTACAATTTGTAATCTGTAATGTTAGATATTACACGGAGTGAGTTTATCCTCTGGAAACTAAAGTCCTGTAAGCAAAGTGCAACACATAAGAACCTTTTCGATTGTTTATAGTGTATTATCACGGACTACACACAATAGTTCAACAACAATAGCTCCATCTTTTAAGCTCACGAAGGGTTATGTACTTGCCCCAAGTCTGGATGAGATGGGCCACCTGGTGTGTATATACCGGGTGGAAGGGAAGTCATTACATTAATTTAATCCAGTGATAGATTTGTCCTTCCGTGTTAACTGTGCGAGTGTAGCTCAATCACAAGCGTTAACTCCCAAAACATTGCACGAAAGCGAAAGTGCCCGACCTGTTTACGTCCACAAATCAGGTCTAATCCCTGACCAACCTCAGCGCAACATTGTCGACTTACTTAACATCTGAAAGAACAGCTGGGAGTATTCCTTCGCGTCTTTTAAGTGATTAATTATTTCCAAAAACTGTATGATGTCCCATAATTGCTACCCCAACTATGTCAGAAATAAGTTACTCTACACATCTTAGAAGTAAAAAGCTTATCTCCATACATTCTTGTGGAATTACGCATCTGATTTGAATTAAAAGCTAAGTGTTTCGAAATCGGCAGATCAAAAAACAAAATGCCACTAGACTTTTTTGTTTTTAATGCTTCTATCAAACACATATTAGAAGGAATGTAGTGACTTCCCTTCCACCCTGTATATATAAGCCACTTCCGAGACGCTCCTTGTTATGAATATTAAAATTATTTTGATTGGCCACGAACTGTCAATTTCTAGGGTCATATCAGGAACGCCGGGTGACGTTGCTTAGAAATCACACTTTGTATGACATCTTTTCCTAAAGTTTTGGTTTTGTCAAACCTACACAACTTTTGATAAATTGGCATATGTTTACATTATTTTCATTCGATCTAAAATTTACAGTTTAAATTTTCTGGGATAGCATCTGAACTGCTGTTCACTCTAAATGACCTTTTTGTGAAGCCAACCATTTCGGAGATATTCCTTGTTATTGGTTAGAACTTTTAAATAATCAAATTTGAACTTATTACCTAATACTTGTCATTCCACCTCGTCATGCAAATTGAGCAGAATTTCAAAACCATCACATAGCGACTCTTAAAACATTTGACTATCACTTAAGCCTACTGCATTCCCTTATTCCAATTCTACCTACAAGAAGATAGTTAATAAAATCATTTCTACAAATATATATATGTGTAGATTAACATGAACTAGATAGAGATAGGCTTCTTGAAGAAACGTTTAAGAGTGAGTGGGGAAGGTGATGTGAATGTAACGCAAAGACGAGCCTACCTTTAAAGTGATATACTCCTAATAAAAATTACATGTATACCTTGAATATTCTGGCCATAGCCCACGTAGCCCTGTTTACTGTGGATAACTTTTGTGTTAGTTTTACAATACTTATACTTTCCACAAATGGAAGACTGTTATTAACCTTTTTTTTACATTTTAGCCGTGCAAAGATAACGGAATTTCAAAGCTTTAGAGGATTTGATTATCGCTCAAAGCCTACTGTATTCCCATATTGTCCTTGTACCTACAAGGAAATAAGGAATAAGATAATTTCTGAATATGTTTATCTCGTCTAACATGAAGATGAAGATATAAGGGTTTGTAAGAGTAGTTGGCACAGAAGTAGAGAAAGTCGTGTGAGTGTTACACATCAGATTTTTACTATTACAATGTGTTGTGTGCAAGACAACGGTAAATGTACTTGAACATCCTGTGTCGTTCTGTAATGTGGTTGGTTTTGATCATTGAATTTCTATTACTTTGGTTATTTATTACACAAAATTAACACACACATTCACACCTCCAGATACAATTCCAGGCTCTAGGAAGGATGGGGAATAATTCTAGCTGACATAAAAAATTTCTCCCACCCAGGCGGGAAACGAACACTGGACTATTTGGACAATAGGTAGATACGCTACCGATTGAGCGAATAGGCCAGCGATTAAACATGCTTATAAAAGGTGGCTTTATTGTACATTACCATGTACTTGGAATGTATATAGGGGATACAGCAGGGTTACAGCATATTAAATATGTTAAGAAGTGGCTAGTTTAGAAGTTCCATTCTATTGACATAGCCAAGAACGGGATGGTGGGACGTGGTCAGCGCCCCGATCCCTCTCTGTGCGTTTTGCGGCTTTCACGACTTGGGGTGGTTACTTCTTAATCAAGTAGCCCCTCGAATGGCTCATCAGGGACCTAACGAGGCTGAGTGTACCTCGTGCCATACCTTCCCGCAGGGGAAAAATCCCTACCACATACCACGGATCGAAGTCGGGTCCTCCGCGCCAGAGCGCGCTACCACTGCGCTACGGAGGCGGTCGTAAGTACGTAATAGAGAAAGTAAAAATATTATTTACTCTTAATTTTATAAGAAATAACTGTAATCGTTTTGTTTAAGATGTACCGGAAGGAAGTTAGTACTTCGGCCATACGTTAATCAGGGATTCTACATGAGGAGTGAAACAAATATGTACAACACAATTACTGTCAATAAAGAACAGTTCAGCTGAAAGAATATTATTTGCGTAAAGCATTTGTAGCCATTTAGCTTCTTGACGAATGGATATAAACGGTTAATTGTTTCACTAACTGCCGCGCAAATGTGGTGCAAACAACGCTGTAATGTATTTCTATGTTAGTTCCAATTAATTTAGTCACAATTTAACGTTAAAATGTCATACAAAGCTTGATTCCCAAGCAACGTCACCCGACGCCTCTGATATGTTCCTAGAAATTGACAGTTCGTGACCAATCAAAATAATTTTAATATTCATAACAAGGAGCGTCTCGGAAGTGGCTTATATATACAGGGTGGAAGGGAAGTCATTACATTCCTTCTAATATGTACTTGATAGAAACATTACAAGCAAAAAGTTTTAGTGGCATTTTGTTCTTTGATCAGCCGATTTCGAAAAAATAAACAGCTTTTAATCCAAATTGGATGCGTAACTCCACAAGAATGTAAGATGCGTAGAGTAACTTATTTCTGACATAACTTCGGTAGTAGTTATGGAACATCACACAGGGTTTCCAAATAATTAATCACTTAAAAGACGGGAAGGAATGCTCCGCGCTGCTCTTTGAGACGTGAGGTAACTCGACAACGTTGCGTTGAGGTTGGTCAGGGAATTGACCTGGTTTGTGAGTGTAATCAGTTCGGGCGCTTTCGTTTTCGTGCAATGTTTTGGGAGCTAACGCTTGTGATTGACCTACGACAGCACAGTATTCACGGAAGGACAAGGCAGGGTATGAGTTTGTTTTCAAGATGCAGCGTTACGGTGTTTGTTTATATACTGGCCTAGTGAAAGTGACACTCACACAATCTGCAGTGTTGCCAGCTTGTTTTCTACAAAACTAATACAAGAATCTAAGATACAAAATGTTTAAATTAATGTAATGACTTCCATTCCACCCGGTAAACCCACACACCAGGTGGCCCATCTAATCCGGAATCGGGGTAAGTACATAACCGTTCGTGCGTTTAAAAGATTCGCCGAACGTACCCTTATAAACCAGTGAGCGAGCTTCCTTCTGCCTCTTAGCGCAGATGAGAACTGAGAGCTAGTTGAACTATTGTGTGTAGTCCGTGGTAATATACTATAATCACCCGAAAAGTTTCTTATGTTATGCACTTTACTTGCAGGGACTTTGCTTTCCAGGGAGTAAACTCACTCCATGTAATATCTAACATTACGGGTTACAAATTGTAAAGTTAGTCAATGGAGTGGAACACATCAGATTTTTTAAAATTCATTTAAATACACATCACAGCACATCACTATATGATATACCAAAATGTGCAGGAAAGTGTGTGCTATTTAATTATACAAAAACAAACTTTGTTTAGATTTTAGCGTAAGGTGTCACTTTAAGAACTTAACTGGCAATGTCTACCCACTGCTGAACTTTAGTCAAAATATTAAACAATTGAAAGGATAGTTTTATGTCCAAAAGTACTTTGTATATAATTGTAGCTAAAGATTCAATGTTTTCTTTCCATTTGTTGATATTTAATACTTTGTCCCATTATAATACACGATTTATAGAAACATGACTTCAAATATTTAAGTACAGAATTGACATTGATACATTATTGCATTACTAAAATGTGACACTCTTATCAACTAGGATATAAAGAAATGTAATTGTAGTCATACTTGACTGCTGAAAAGGTTATTACAACAGAATATGTGGACAGTGTCCCTTAATTTAAAACTTTATTCTATAAAGAAATTGAGTAAATTTTTGCTCTCAGAGCTCTAATCCTTAAACACGTGGCCATTTAAATGTCCAAGATGATCCTTGAATTGTTGCCGGGGAAGATAAATTTTGTTGTTCCATTTTATAATTTGTTACACATATTATATTAATTTGTATTTTTATTTTACAATTTTATCTGTAAAGTATGTTGTATGTATGAATGTGTAGAATAAATAAATGTTAAAAATCTGACATGTTAGCGCTGGTTTAAGCAATTAGGTGCCAGGGTTACTATACAGAATTTTGCTATTATTTTTTTATTATTATTAGTTTTTAGCCTGCCACTTATCCTCTATACGTCCACGAATAATTTTACTCGGCATGACTGGTTCCGAGACAATGTAATTATTTTGTTTTCGTTGACCTTATGCGGTTGAGAGATTATGTTACAAGAAGAATCAAATTCAAGTATTTTAGGTTGAAATTTCTGTTGGAAACTTTTGGCTATTTTTCTCACAATCAAGTTTTTTAAACGATTCCTCATTTTTTTAGGCACTATTGTGGATATGGACTTGAAACGTTTACAGATTATTTCTGTAGATCTTGTTAGCTTACTAAAATAAACTCACACACCGTAATCTACTCATTTCACTGTGCTACATACAAATGGCACTCCACATACTTCCCCTCCCTCTGAACCCACCTACTGTTGTGTGTTGCAGTATTCCTAATCAGATTACGTCACACAGTTCCTGTTTATTAAGCCTCTGCGTTTTAATATACCTATATAGGTATTCGTAAAGCAAATAATATGCCATTACATGAAACATCCACCACATTTTGCTCCCAGTTCCTTGAATACCTACCAGGGAATACGTGCACTGTGGTTATAAATGTCAAATTCCATTAGAAAATTAAATTCTAAGGGATAAAGTTCATACAATCGTGTCCATAGAGAACGGGCCAGCGAATAATAAAATTAATTAAATCTCGATTCGCTGCTTTAATGTATAGCCACCTGCTTCGAGAATTTCATGGAATTTCTTATACGTATATATATAATATTTTAATGAAGCTCACTGGTGCTGTTTTAACAAATGAATAATTAATTTTTTCCGTGTGAAGACCCCTTTGGGTATTGTAAACATTCTGAAAATCTTTGCTTTGCACTCATAAAAGGTGACGTACGTTGTTGTGAAATTTATCACAATTATGTCCAACGTTTCACTTTAAAGGTAGGCTGGTCTTTGTGTTACATTCACACTACTTTCCCTACCCACTTTTAAACAAACGTTTATCATCTACTTCATATTGATCTAGATAAATATTTGTAGAAATGATGTATTAACTATCTTCTTGTAAGTACAGTGGGAATAAGGGAATACACTAGGCTTAAGTGATAGTCAATTGTTTTAAGAGCCGGTCAGTATGTGATGATCCTGCTCTATTTGCATTACGAGGCGGAATGACAGGGATTAGTAAGTTCGCATATGATTATTATAAAATTCTAACGAATAACAAAGAATATCTAGGAAATGGCTAGCTTCACGAAAAGGTCATTTAGACTGAACAAGAGTTCATATGATTTCCCAGAAAATTCAAATTGTATATTTTACCGGTAATGAAAACAATTTAAACATATGGTAATTTACAAAAATCGTGTAGGTTTGACAAATTCAATATTTTCGAAAAAGAATGTCCGTGGAAAAGGTCTCTTAGTGTGGGGAAATTTCTTAGAAATCTTCGTATCACATCCTTCGAATACGTTGAACTTAAGTACAAAATTCGGTATTCAACCGACTTTTCATTTTGGTGATATACTGTTCACAAACAAACATGCGCACACTGCTTTTTCTAAGAAGTTTTGTCGTTGTTTTTGTTCAGGGAGTCTCAAAACATGCATTTCCATTGAAGTCTCAATGTAAATCTTTCGGTGGAATGCATTGCCTTATCTATATATTTATGTGCGTGGTAGATAAAGTTCAAGGTATCAAAAAAATTTGTTTTTCAGGTGAAGTCTAGATTACGAGTTTTGAGTAATACTTTACTCAACGAGGTCTACTAGAAGTCCAAAGTCCTCTGCTATAAGCAGGGATGGGCACCAACTCAGTAGCGCCCCTCTCCACGAGTCTTTCCATTGAAAAAATATCTTGAGTCTAAAGAACCACCTCCCAGCTACTGTCACAGTGATGAAAGTGGATATGTCACTTCAACACCAAAGAGAACGATACCAAACCCTGTCTTAGGGCCGACAGCGAATTAGCACGCCGTCCACTAGCTCCCCAGGTTAGTACCGGAGGACATTAGAGCGTTTCAGAACCCACTTGGGCTTCACCCAGACATACTTGATCTGCAAAGGGTATCCGGAAACACTACCCCGCCGAGACCAACCCAATCCGAACAGCTCCTCAATGGGAGGGGCTCAGACGTTCGTGCCGACGTGCTTCTAGTGAAGTCAGAAGCAACAGAAGTGCTAGGGTTACTCAGTGCCCGCACCATAGCAGGTGTAGTGGTTGGAAACACTTCCTTAAGGGTCTATAAGGGGTAATGACCGCCCTAGAGGAAGAAAATCTACGGGCCTCTTCCTCAGAAACCGGGTATTGTGGTCAGCATGCCGCTTCACCTTACAACTACTTTGCCATTAAGAACCCCTACTTGGTTCCCGGGCTGAGCAAATACCGTTCCAGACCTTCCAACAGGGGAAGAATACCTTCAAGCCGGAAATTGGAATCGAACCTGGCTTCCTAGTACTTCAGGCAGTGATGTTACCATTGCCTTATGGTAGACGAAATAAAACAGTTTTTTTTAATGTGTTATATGCGATTCTAGTAGTTTGTTTCTGTGTGTGTGTGTGTGTGTGTGTGAGAGAGAGAGAGAGTGAGAGTGAATGAGTGAGTGAGTGAAAGAGTGAGTGAGTGAGAGGGGGAGAAAGAAAGAGAAGTGAGAGTTCTTTATGTTGAGAGTACATCTGTTATGACGCAGCCGGTGCAGAGTTCAAGTTGAATATAGCTATACCCTCTAGGAACACAAAATATTCATTCCCTTTTTGTTTATTTCCGGACGCTCCAAATGGCATCTGTTGGAAATAACGGCAACGGGCAGCGCCCTTCTCAATAATTCACAGACCCTTTGTACGAGATGTACAGTAGACATAGAGGGATTGCATTTCCACACTCACACAATTAAAATATCCTGGATCAATGTCCACTGCTTCCTTGCTTGCTTGCTTAAACCAAGAGAAAATATTCGTTGAGATTATAATACACTCCAAAAGATTAGGAAAATGTGGCATAGCAGAAATACAGCGTAAACCAGCGGCTATAGCACATGTTTATTGTTAGTTCGGCGTGGGGTGGTGGGAACCATGAACCAGATAAGCTGAGCACTCGCCATGACAAGTTCTATCGCTAGGGAACTGGAATCTTCGGCATGTTTCGCAGTCTTGAACGTTCTCGAAAGTTCCTACGGCTATAAAAGCGAGCGCTCCGCAGGTCTCGAGTCTAGCAAAGTGAGTCTTGCGGTGTTTGAGAGTGAGTCTGGCGGATGAGATAGGTCAGTGAGTCCAGAGAAGTAGAAACCTCGCAGAGCGAGTGATGAAGCGAGTTAGTGTGTGCGTTGCTAGTGGGACAGGAAGGGCTGTTCTTCGAGCGAGTTGCTAACGAATAGGGTTCAAACCTTTATACAATGAGGCAATCGCAAGTTAACTGCCACATGAGCGGAGCTTGACGTCGTTACCCCAGAACAGTGACAGCACAAAACAAGTGAGCCCACTGCCTACTTACATCGAATGTAAGTTATGCAGTAACTTTACCTGGAACGTTCTTACGTGGACTGTACATGGCCTTCTCTGTGTTGAGATCATGTGGTAGACTGACCCCCTGCCACTTCCTATAGTCCAAACTCCGCAACCTTTTGACTCCCCAGCGAGTGAACCGGGTGTGAAGAAGAGGTTTCTTTGAGCGTATTCGGCTACGCCAAAACGTCGTGGAACAAAGTAAAGTTTCGCTGAAAACAGAATATATTATTTGTGACCGTTAAAGCTGAGTGAAGTCACACATTATAAACGCCTATATTTCGTGATCTTACTTGCTCTGCTACGTACTTGTACGAGTACTAAGCAGAGAAAGTATTTATTACACACAACAATTCAATAGCATACCGAGATTTTACCAGAAATATATTTTGAGACACCCTGTATCCAAAAAATGAAACACTTTTAACAAAAGGTACATGTGTCTGTGTATGTATGCGTGCACGTGGGTGTCTGTCTGTCTGTCTCTATGTCTGTCTGTCTTTGAACAACAAAATTTAGAAATTTAATGCCGGTTAAATACCAAACTTCTTATTTAGGTTCAGCTTCTACCAAGGACATCGCAAGCAAATTTCCCACCCCAAGCTACCCTTTACATGGAACATTTCTGTAAAACTTTGATGTCCTCAGAAAGGCTGTAACGATTTTGATTAAAGTACTGTATGTTTAAGATACTTAAATGGCAAATAAAATGTACATCTTTCATTTTATGCGACTAACATCACAAGTCGTCTTCATTCTGAACATTTTTTTTTTTACACAGCTGGTAAATCTTAAGAGATGGACAAAATGTTGCTATACAAGACACAACATTTAATGGCGGGTGGAAGGAGGAGCTGATCAACACATCATGCAATTTAAGGCTTACCACGTCTTCCGCTGTTGTTGCATCTTAATTTTAATCATTTTTTCCCTTAAAATTTGACTTTGTCATATATCTTTGTATTCTGGATCTTTATGGTCACCTGCAATGTCAGGCAGATGTCACAATTTTTGTTTGTGAAATATATATACAGGGTGTTTCAAAAATACGGGACATAATTTCAGGTATATATTTCCCACATGTAGACAATCAAATTAGTTCATTATAACATGTGTCCGGAAATGCTTCATTTCCGAGTTATGGTCTTCACAACATTGAAATTCACTGGAACGTTTTTCTTTCCGCAGGTTGTTGTCATTACACAAGATGTTCAAAATGTCCATCTCCTGCTTCAATACAGACCTCACATCGATGTCTCATTGACCTGCGAACACGATCCCAAACTCCAGGAGTATTGCGTATGTCCTCACAACTTGCCACAATTCGATTCCGAAGGAATTCCAAATCCGGCACTGGAGACGAATAAACCAATGATTTTAAATTGCCCCACAAGTAGAAATCGAGAGGGTTCAGATCAGGTGAGCGTGGAGGCCAAGCAATTGGACCACCTCTACCTATCCATCGATCAGGAAACCTTCTATCCAAGTACCGGCGAGCCGTAAGACTGAAGTGTGCAGGAGCGCCATCATGCAAGAAGTGAATGTGTTGATGATTGATCAGTGGAGTGTCTTCGAAAACGTCAGGTATGGTGTTTTCCAGGAAGTTTGTGTACGCCTGCCCCGTAAGTCTGTTTACAAGTACATGGGGTCCAACTAATCGATCACCAATGATACCGGCCCACATGTTGAGGGAGAACCGCACCTGGTGATGAGATACAACAGTTGCACGTGGGTTTTCATGCGACCATACATGCTGATTGTGGAAATTTGTTATGCCATCTCTTGTGAACTGTGCTTCATCTGTAAATAATACCACGGCAGAAAAGTTCGGATTTACACCACACTGCTGCAAGAACCACTGACAGAACCTAACTCGTGCAGGGTAATCTGCTGGTGACAGGGCCTGCACACGTTGCAAATGATAAGGATACAATTGATACTCGTTCAACAGTTTCCAGACAGTCGTATGAGGAACATTGACTTGCAACGCTAACCGTCGTGTGCTGATAGAAGGAGTCCTGTCCACAGCCTCCATAATCTCCTCCTGCACTTCAGGAGTTGTAGATCTTGGTCGTCCCCTTCCCAAACCAGGAGAGGTGAATGTTCCATACTCGCACAGACGGGAATGGAGACGTACAAATGTCTTCCAATCTGGACATTGTCGCTGTGGGTACCTCTCCTGGTACAAACGACGAGCCAGCGCAGCATTGCCGTCCGCCTTACCGTACATGAAGTGTATCTCTGCCAGCTCTTGATTTGAATACATGTCGCACAGTCTTAACGCCTAAAGAACACTGAATGTAACCTTCCTCAGAATGAACTATCGGAGCGCCCTCCTAATGTCTCCTTTGAAGGCAAAGACCTGCGGAAAGAAAAACGTTCCAGTGAATTTCAATGTTGTGAAGGCCATAACTCGGAAATGAAGCATTTCCGGACACATGTTATAATGAACTATTTTGATTGTCTTCATGTGGGAAATACATACCTGAAATTATGCCCCGTATTTTTGAAACATCCTGTATATATATAAACAGAATGTAAAGCCGGTGATATAAATATCATTTGGGCCCACATATCTTATTTCCGCAAGAAGGAAACAGAAACATCTAATCACGAAGTGGTCCGTTATCAGCCGCCATTAAATGTTGTCTTAAAAACACTTATTTCTCTATCTTCTTTATGTTAGTCGATATAAACGTTTGCATATTTTCTGGTAGGTGGAAGGGGAATATGGGAATACAGTAGGCTTTGAGTGATAGTTAAATCTTTTAAAACTCGTCGCTATATGAAGGCTTTGAAATTGCGTTCTCTTTGCACGGCCAAAAATAAAAATGTGAATAAGACCTTCCATTTGAGAAAAGTATACATTGCAAAACTCACGTAAATAAAAAGAGAAATATCTCCGTAATGGTTCACTCCACAAGAAGTGCATTTGGACTTAACGAAATCTACACTTTTGTATAGTCAGATCTATCTCTTACGGTTTACCAGTTATGCAAAAGTCATCCAGAGTAAACAGACTAAATAGAATATAACTAGAAAATTTAAAATATACATTTCATTTGCTATAAAAATGTCTGAAACATACGCCACTTTAATCAAAATCGTTAGTCATTCTTCAGGAAATAAAAATTTTCTAAAGATTTTCCATATAAAGTGTATTTTAGGGGGAAGGAATTTTTTTTTAAATCTTTGGGTCACACCTTGAAAGATACTGAACTTAAATACAAATTTTGGTTTTTAACCGACTTTTCGTTTTTGAGTTATGGTGTTTACAGACAGAAGCCCAAGCGCGCGCGCTTTTAGGAATCTTACCTTGATATTTTCTAATTTAGTTGTTTTTTCTGCTATCAGGTAGTTCCATGTTACTTGTATTCCGCCATTAGTCCGCAGGCATGACTTTGAACTTCAATAGTGTTATTACAGTTGATAGTGATAATAACCTATAACTTATATTAGACACATTCTTACAATGATAGACAAAAATAGGGAAACACAACCATACGCTTATAGCTTGTTCTTGAAAATGCGCCAACTACGTTCCTGTCTTAACAAATGCAAGTCTTTATTTCCAGATTCACTACGTAATTGCAAGTACAGATTTACAGATGATTGGGAAACCACTTTTGGTATTACCACAGAAAATGTTTCGCTATTATTGATGTTACTGAAAAATTGGTTACAATATCATATGTTTAAAATGACCTAAATAATGCAATACATCTTGAATATCCCGTACTACTCATTTTAAATAAGATAGAGATGTTACTCCAATCACTGTGTGTATACAGCAAACTCAACATAATAGGTCAAATGAAATATTTATTTCAGATCACCGAATTTGAAATCTGCAAAACGAGTTGATAAATGATATATGCATCATATGCATATAAACATAATCATAATTGAGATTTTGGTTCAATAGTTTAAGTGACGAGAACTATAAAATATATTCGGAATTACAGACATCTGATACCTTTGAGGTTATGTTGCACCAAAGACTAAAAAAGTACTTGCTAGTGCAAGTACAACATGCCACCGTTGAATGGCGCTAGCAGACAACAGCAGAGATTTGCATGGGAAGGACTCTTACCACTGTTATTGGGATGAGCGACCTATGTTTTAAGCATACCTTCGTGCGACTCCGAGAGTTCGAGGTTTTGCACTTCCCTTGTCAGAGGGAGGATTGGTAAAGTGCTACAGATATAAGCTCATGCTGATAGTCAAACTCCTCTTTTAAGTCACACCAATTTATATCTATAAATTAGTGTGGAAAAGTCTTCAAACAGTGCAACTGCGTCACAGCACACTTTTATTGAGTTGTGATGAGGGAACTGAAGAACATCAGAAAGCAGAGCAATTGGCTATGGTTATAGCTCTTCACTATCGACCTGAACCCTTCTGCGATTCCAGTACTACGGCCACAATAATAAAATGAACAGAAATCTGGATCAAATCTACTCTACAAACACTAAGCAAATACATAGTCGAAGGACGTAACGAAACTTTCACTAAATCTCTCCTTAACCTTAACAGAGGAAGTATCAGGAAGATTACCTTTGGACAAGGGTTGTTCAGGAAGCATCTACAGACTGTAGGCATCCTCCAAGACAGGATGAAGCAGCCCAGCATGTACTGCCAAACTGCGAGACACTGGGCAGGTTTTATCCCCTTGAAGTCTCACTTTTAGCCAGGTCAAACAGTCCTATCATAGCAAAGGGAGTGCTGGCACTAACCAACGATAAATAACTCGAATTCCAATGATTAGAATAAGAGATGGCACAAAATAACAGTAAAAGCCGAGGTGCGAGAGTCTTTCAGTCTTCAACATTCCCAAATACACTACTACTAGAAAAATCTGATGTGTTGCACTCACATGACTTTCTCTACTCTTGTACTAACCATTCTTACAAACTCTTATTCCTATATCTTCTTCGTGTTAGCTGAGACAAACATTTGCACAAATTATCTTATTGCTTATTTCCTTGTTGGTGCAAAGGGAATCTTAGAATACAGTAGGCTTTGTTCGATAGTCAAATGTTTGAGATTCTGTTGTCTTTGCACACTTGACACATAAAAAAAAATGAACAGCGATGATCCATTTCACGAAAGTTATAAGTTTTCCAAAACTCACACACATAACAAGGAATATCTCCGAAATGGTTCACCCTACAAGAAAATTTGTTGAGACATAAATTGTGTATTTTGCAAGATCTACATTTTTTGTATAGTATAATTTGGTCTATCTCTAACGGTTTACCAGTTATGCAAAAGTCGCTCTGAGTAAATACGACTACAGGGGCAATAGCCAGAAAACTCAAGATATACATTTCATTTGTCATAAAAATATCTCAAACATATGACATTTTAATCAAAATCGTTAGCGCCATTTTCAAGAAAATCAAAATTTTCGAAACATTTTCCATGTAAAGGGTAGTTTAGCGTGGGGCTATTTTCTTCAAAATCTTCGTGTCACATCCTTGAAAGACATTAAACTTAAATACCAACTTTGGTTTTTAACCGAATTTTCGTTTTTGAGTTATGCTGTCCACAGACTGACACACACGGACCTTTTTCTAAAAATGCTTTTTTTTTGGATTCACGGGGCCTCAAAGCATATATTTCCGGTAAAATCTCAACATTGAATTTTTAGGTGGAATACAATACTTCCCCTACTTACCAGTAGAGAAAGTAAAAATCTGATGTGTTGCACTCATGTGACCTTCTCTACTCACTCTTATACATAAGAGGCATAACAAGGCTTGGGGAATACACGAAATTTAGCACGAACAATAGTTTCCCTAAACGAAATGACCCAAGCCACTACTCAACACGATTCCTCAACACTAGAAGCTCGAAGAGACAGAAGATTAAGAATAAAGCATCATTCAGACCTGGCAATATAACAATTAAACGAGGCCTGCTATGGCATGAGGCCCTTACAATATTGCAAGTCAGGTAATTGCCATGTTCATGAACATAAGTACTAAGTGTACAATGAAGTTATCATTAATTAAAAAAACAGAATGACCAGAAAATGTTTTATTACGAATAATGATGAAATGCCAGTCTGTTATGAGTAAATAGAGGAATCATCGCAGGAAAATCGTGATCAGATTATAAAGTCAACAGTAGCAATGCTAGAGGATTTACCACGTGTGCAGCAGAAAGTCATACACGCTCAGTGGTCATAGAGAAACCCCCAATTAGCACACGGCGTCAGACGCATAGCAACAACAATTGCAACTAGATGAATTTAATTGCATGCATTCTACATCAATAAATGTACCATCAGCACGTACTACCGAAAACCTTCATCCCTATGTATATTTTGCTTTATTGATGTTTACGCTGTTGTAAGCGACGCATGTGGCTAAGCCTTTAGAACAATTGCGCATAAACTCATACATAGGCCTTAAAGGTAGAGGTGAGTTTGCGAGACCTGATATTGTTTTATTTGTATTGCCTTTGTTCCAGGTGCATGAGGAACGACTGCTCGTTATCCGTGGTTTCATAAAGCACACTCTGTTACAATATTGTTAGCTCTTGTATCGAGAGAGAGAGAGAGAGAGAGAGAGAGAGAGAGAGAGAGAGAGAGAGAGAGAGAGATCTGCAATCGAGATAAATTTCGTATGCATCTCAGCAACGGTGCTCTGTTTGAACGTCCACTTCAGTATCGAGTACTTGAAATGTTTTTACCGCCATTCCATTTTATGGCCGAGCAAGGAATAAAATTCTTGAAATAGCGATCCCAATAGCGTTCTTTTTCATGACACGGCATTTTTATTGCTCCACATACATCAGAGAATTCGTGAAAATGCTTGCTCCTTTACCCAACATCTCTATATTGAATACGTTCTCTGTAGTTACTTTCCTGTGTTGCACTCACATGACTTTCTCCGCTCACTCTTGCATCAACTGTACTTACAAACACTTATTCCTTCTTCAATTTCGTGTTGCTCCAGGTAAATAATTGCACAAATGTCTTTATTAGATACTTTCTTGTAGACTCACTTCCATTAATGGCGACCCCGCAGCTTCGGGAGGCCTTCTACTGACCTTCACAGGTAGCGTATGTGTAACAAGCAGGAGGTGTATATACCTGTTTACCTTTTAACACGTGCAGTGGTGTTCTGTTTCACGTGCACAGTTCTACATTATTCGCATATGAATATATAACTTCAAGTAATGTCTTCAAATGACAAATTGTCTTTCCATATATCCACAATTCTTCTCTGATATACGTACCTGCATCTGTTTACTTGTAAATTGGCTTTTATGTACTATGACCAAACAAAGAATGATTATTCAAAACTTGAAAGTTCTAGCTCATCTCAGATAATACAATAAAATACCTTTAACTGGTGAAAAAATTCATTTTTTAAAAAACTGCCTTCATATTTTTACTTCCTCACGTATAGCAAATAGAGGAAGTATTGTATTCCATCCAAAAATTCGATGTCGAGATTTCACCGTAAATTTATGTTTTGAGGCCCCTGAATAGAAAAGAGCATTTTTGAAAAAAGGTCTGTGTGTGTCTGCATGCGTATCTCTCAGTCTGTGAACAGCATAACCCAAAAGCGAAAAGTTGGTTAAAAACCAAATTTAGTATTAAAGTTTAATGTATTTCAGCGATGCGACATGAAGATTTTGTAGAAAATTGCTCCACCCTAAACTACTCTTTACCTGGAAAATTCTTTGAAAATGTTTATTTTCCTGAAAATGACCCTAACGATTTTGATGAAAACCCCATATGTATAAGATACTTTTATAACAAATGAAATGTATATGTTGAATTTTCTGGCTATAGCTTATGTAGTCCTGTTTGTTCTGGATGACTTTTGCATAACAAATAAACCGTAAGAGATACACAAAATCTTGCTATCAAAAAATATAGATCTTTTTGAGACAGACAACTTATATTTAAATATTTTTCTTGTAGAGTGAACCATTTCGGAAATATTCCTTGTTATTTGTGTTAGTTCTGGATACTTAAACGTTCGTCAAATAGAACATCGTTATTCATTGTTTTTTTAATGTTAGCCGTGCAAAGAGACCGGAATTTGAAAGATTAAAAAGATTTGTATATCGCTCGAAGTCTACTGTATTCCCATATTCCCCTTGTACCTACAAGGAAAAAGCAATAAGATAATTTTTGCAAATGTTTGTCTCAACTAACCACGAGGAAGATATAGGAATAAGAGTTTGTAGGAATGGTTGGTATAAGAGTAGAGAAAGTCATGTGAGAGTAACACATCAGATTTTTATAAAGCTGCCTTCACATTTCTCAGAAGTATACTAGTGACCTTTTCTGATATTTAACTAAGTTGAAAATAAGTTAGAGTATTTTGTTAAAGTTGAATATTCTTATTTTTATGAAGTTCTTGGTTTAAAAGTCATTTTTCAGCATAAATTATTTTTGGAGCCAGTGAATAAAGGAACCATCAAATGCATACTTGAATCTATAGATGCACTTGGAGATTATGTATGCAAATTTGCATACAATCACAGCAACACTGAAATGGAGGAATAAATTTCATACAAAATGCAAAACTGCGAGGGGAAAATTGCACCAATGAGGTGCACCGCCGTATCCCACTGTGGTTAAACACGTTGCTGGACTTTCAAAAATGGCGGGTCGGGAAAAATATTTGGCCAGAATAATTCATAGATGTCTATAGAACATATAAATATGCATTAGTCTAGGAAAAGCCCAAAAATGCCTCGACTGATTTAAAGAATTCTTTTTTGTTTTGTTCGGCTCAATACTGGAATGGTTTACAAAAAAGAACCTTAGAAAAACCCAAAGGAACAGCCAAAACATTGATAAAACCAAAATTTGTAATTTTTTTATGGGAATTGCCACGTCGGATGTTTGTCCTATATGCACTCAACCACTTAATGTGAAATTCGAAAGATGTGTGTATTTTTTCGTGGAGGAAGTTTCTACTCTACCCATTTTAGTCTACAACATAACATTCACATGGTTTTCTCTACTCGCTTTTCTTTTCCGTATTAAATTCCATATCCTTCCCTACTCACCCTTCAACATATAACTTATATAATTTTCTATGACTGAAATAGAAATGCCACACATTACATTCACACGGTTTTCTGTACTCACTTTTCGTTTATGAAACACAATCACATTTCTTTCTCTACCTCCTCTTCTTAAGATAATTCATTGCATTTCTATGTCAATCATATAGAAGATTGTATGTCTTACATTCAAACAGCTTTCTTTACTCACTTTTCATCTTGTGGCGTTTACTGTTGTTCAACGCTCCTTTTGCATAGTGTTTTCCCGGTGTTTTTATTTATTTGTTTATTTATTTGTTTATTTTATTTACTTATTTATTTATTTACTCACTCACTCACTCACTCACTTACTCACTTACTCACTTACTTACTCACTTACTCACTTAGTCACTTAGTCACTTAGTCACTTACTCACTTACTCACTCACTTACTCACTTACTTACTCACTTACTCACTCACTCACTCACTCACTTACTCACTTACTCACTTACTCACTCACTTACTCACTCACTTACTCACTCACTTACTCACTTACTCACTCACTCACTCACTCACTTACTTACTTACTCACTCACTTACTCACTTACTTACTCACTTACTTACTCACTTCACTTACTCACTTACTCACTCACTCACTCATTCACTTACTCACTTAGTCACTTACTCACTCACTCACTTACTCACTTACTCACTTACTCACTCACTCACTCACTCACTCACTTACTTACTTACTTACTCACTCACTCACTCACTTACTCACTTACTTACTCACTTAGTCACTTACTCACTCACTCACTCACTCACTCACTTACTCACTTACTCACTTAGTCACTTACTCACTTACTCACTCACTTACTCACTCACTTACTCACTTAGTCACTCACTCACTCACTCACACACTCACTTACTCACTCACTTACTCACTCACTTACTCACTTAGTCACTTACTCACTCGCTCACTCACTCACTCACTTACTCACTCACTCACTTACTCACTCACTTACTCACTCACTTACTCACTTACTTACTCACTTACTCACTTACTCACTCACTCGCTCACTCGCTCACTCACTTACTCACTCACTCACTCACTCACTCACTTACTCACTCACTTACTCACTTACTCACTTACTTACTCACTTAGTCACTTACTCACTCACTCACTCACTCACTTACTCACTTAGTCACTTACTCACTTACTCACTTACTCACTCACTTAGTCACTTACTTACTCACTTAGTCACTTACTCACTCACTCACTTACTCAGTCACTTACTCACTTACTCACTTACTCACTTACTCACTTACTCACTTACTCACTTACTCACTTACTCACTCACTGACTCACTTACTCACTCACTGACTCACTTACTTACTCATTCATTTATTATGTTTATTTTGTATTGTTTATAGTATACAAGCTAAGTCTTAAAGCTGTAGGGATGAAATCGACAAACCGGGAGCAGCCTCAGTTATTTCAGCTGGTACGATATAATTCAAAAGCCAAAAATGTCATTTTCGACTACAGATTCAGTCCTAGTGTTCCTAACATAAGAGTATTACTTGGTTGAACAACAAAGAAAGAACGCTCCACACACTGCTGTGTCTGCTAACGTTGGTAAAATGCTCCATGAAGCAACAGGGGCCCAGGGTACGTACCTGGGGGACAGGAGAACACAGGAATCTTTAAGCCATAGTGAAATCTTGAGCTGCTTGTTATGTGAGGTGCTTGACGCTCCGTTCTGTTTGAACAGTCAGGAGGAAAATCACCACTAACGACTTTCCATTAGAGAAAAGCATAAATATTAGAAAAGGCAAACCAATCACAAGGAATACCCCAGAAATTGTTGTCTAAGTCCAAGAAAACGGAAAGTGTGTTTGACTTAAATTGCGTGCTTTAAGAGATCTGCATTTTTAATGTGGTAAGGTTTGTTCCATCTCCTACGGTTTACCAGTTATGCAAAATTAATTTTGAACGCAGAGAACTTAAGAGAGTAATTCCAGAAAATAGCAGAGAAAGCCGTAAAATTACTATCTCTACTCCGTATAGTAAAGTAGAAGAAGTATTGTATTCGATCCGAAAATTCCATGTCGAGTATTCACTGGAAATATGTTTTGAGGACCCCTGAATAAAAAAGGCATTTTTAGAAAAAGCTCCGTGTGTGTGCGTGTGTTTCTGTGTCTGTGGACAGCACAACTCAAAAACCAAAGTTGGTATTTAAGGTTAATGTCTTTCAAGGATGCGACACGAAGATTCTGAGGAAAATTCCTCCACCCTAAACTGTCTTTACATGGAAATTTTTCGAAAAGTTTGATTTTCTTAAAATGGCTCTAACGATTTTGATTAAAATGCCATGATTAAGATATTTGTATGAAAAATGAAATGTATCTTTTGAACTTCCTGCCTATAGCCCATGAAGTCCTGTTTGTTCTGATAGAATAAATCTTACTACATAAAAAATGCAGATCTTGCTAAAACACACAATTTATGTCCAAATAAATTTGTTGTGGAGTGAACAATTTCGTAGATATTCCTTGTTATTTGTGTGAGCTTTGGATAAGTTATACTTCTGTCTAATGCAGCATCCTTATTCATTTTTTTACAAGTTCAGCGTGCAAAGAGAACGGAATTTGAAAATTTTAAAGGATTTGACTGTCGCTCATAGTCTCTATGTCGCTCAGAGTATTCCCATATTCTCCAAGTACCCACAAGAAGATAAATAATAAGATGTCTGCAAATGTTTATCTCAACTAACATGAAGAAGATACAGGAATAAGAGTTTGTAAGAATGGTTAGTACAAGAGCAGAGAAAGTCATGCGAGTGCAACACGTCAGATTTTTTTATATCTCTTCCACAGAATTTTCTTATAAAAGCTCATTTTTTACCTATTTCATGTTAATCTAGGTTATATTGCGCTGAAATAGTTTCTTACTGTTCGTTGTAGCTGTATATGGGATATAGGAGACTATAAGCGACTATCATAACTATTATACATTATTATAAAATGATAAGCAAGTTTTTAACAGCGGGACACTATATATTGGCTTTGAAGTTCCATACTCCTTGGATGACATCATGAGATACAACAATGCTGGCTTAGCACTCTTAAAAAGCGACAGCATTGTAAGACTTGAGCCTGAGCAATAAAAACTTCGGAAATGCTTCGACCCACAAAAAAAGCTTATTTCCTATAAATTGTGTGTTTTTGCGACATATAGATTGTTTGTTTTGCTCTCTCTCTTACAGCTTGCCAGTTACATAAAATTCATTCCTTCAATATATACGCTAATAATCATGAAAAATTTCGGGGAATCAAAGATTACACACTTTTTCCCATGTGAATAGGGAGAGCCCCTAGAAACTGGCTTTGTCCTAGGGGGGTGTACGTCCTACATAGGGGAGGGTAATCAGATAAAGAAAGTATTGGGAGAGCAGATTCCTCTTTTTTAAATCTTAGTGGCATATATTTGAAAATAAATCTGTTGTGTGGCTCTCACATGACTTTCTCTACTCTTGTACTAACCATTCTTACAAATTCTTATTCCTATATCTTCTTCGTGTTAGTTGAGGTAAACATTTGTACAAATTATCTTATTGCTTATTTCCTTGTAGGTACAAGGGGAGTATGGGTATACAGTAGGCTTTGAGCGTTAGCCAACTTTTTTTAAAGCTTTCAAATTCCGTTCTCTTTGTAGGGCTAACATATAAAAAATGAATAACGACGCTCCATTTGACTAAATTTTTTTTCCAAACCTCACACAAATAAGAAGTAATACTTTGAAATGGTTCACTGTACAAAAAATTTATTTGGACGTAAATTGTGTGATTTAGCAAGATCTACATTTTCCATACAGTAACATTTTGTCTATCTCTAATGGTTTACTAGTTATGCAAGAGTCATCCAGAGTAAACACAACTACATAGGCTATAGCCAGAAAATTCAAAATATACATTTAATTTGTCATAAAATGTCTTAAATATATGCCATTTTAATCAATATCAATAGACCCATTTTTGAGAATATAAACATGTTTTAAAATATTTTCTGTCAGGCGTAGGTTATAATGGAGGAATTTTCTTTCAAAGTGTTCATGTCGCATTCTTGCAAGATATTAAACTTAAATACCAGCTTTAGCTTTCAACCGACTTTTCGTCTTTGAGTTATGATGTTCACAGTCAGGTACACACACGCTTGCACGCACGCACGTACACACGAACTTTTTTTTTCTTCTTCTTCTTCTTCTTCTTCTTCTTCTTCTTCTTCTTCTTCTTCTTCTTCTTCTTCAGGAGGCATAAAAACATACATTTCCGGTTTAATCTCGACATCGAAATTTTCGGTGGAATGTAATACTTCCTCCACTTTGATAAACAGTAGAAAAAGTACATAAATTTAAATACCTTCATCTTCTCATTGTTCACCTCATGGGTTGGGCACTAGACCATTCGGGTTTGACATTGTTTGCAGCGTACCTGATTGGTCCCCGATATCTTGTTGCCCTTCTTGCCATAGAGCCCAACGGTTTAAGGAAGATCCGCTTCCCTTGTTACGTGGTTAGAAGATGAGCATGTGTCTTTAATCTTCTGTCTTCTCTAGGAGGTGCCAGCTGCTTTGGAATATGATTGAATAGTGAGTTAGGATGGTATATAAATGTCTGAAGTTTACTGTAAAGTTTCTTGAGAATTTGAATGACTTCAATCACACAAAGATCTCTATGGAGGGTTTATTGCTAATGAGCCAAGGTCCATCAGGAATCTGTCTCATTATGCTGTTCTGAAATTATCGTAGTTTCTTGACATTAGAATTTGCTACAGAATCCCATGTTCCACAGGTGTAGGTCCAAATGGGTCTAATTACAGAATACTAAATTAACTTCTTGAAGTGCAGAAGAAGCTGAGACTTTCCTTGTATTCGGAAGCATCAATGATATGAAATAATTGTGAACTTAGATGTATCAGTGTTAAGTTTGCATTTACAAGTTGTTTGCTAACTTTCAAGTGCTTTCAGATGTACCACTTAAATGTGATTGATCTTATTCCTTACACAAGGAATTCTGGTCTCTTTGCTTGAAGAAGTGAAAGTATTTTAGTAGGCCAATCTTTGCCTTGTAACTTCAGGTAAATATCATTCGCAAATTGGAGAAGCATAACTTATGCTTCATGTTTGTAAAGGCTCATCATGATCTAAGTTGAATTTTCCTTCACATAATCACTACACTACCACATTCACGATATAGATAAGTCATTGATACCGGAATCATTGCCTTGTAAGATTAATAATTTTATAAAGAAATGATACTGAGGTAGATATATAATTATAATAAATAACTCCATTATTCAATATATTAAAATTAATGTATAATGTAAGAATTAAGATGTTCTCAGGAAGAAGAATTGATTAGCCAGGTAAGCTACGGATTCAGCAAAGCAATTACTAAGTGGTCAAAGTAACTAAGGCAATTAGGCGTTACGGCGAAATCAGCCGACAAATACGCATTAGTTCAAGATTCAGCTGAACTCAGAAGGTTTAGAAATCACGGCATTACACGAAAACAGACCGTGTAGCAGTTGTATTCCCTTTATTACTGTAATTTACTATTTACTGCTCAGCCTCTTGAGCCACGACTCTGGAATCTCAGGTTTTTTAAATGGCTGTATAGAACCAACTTTTCTAGTTTAGATGCTAGCCAGCGAGAAGCAGAATACTCGTCCCTCGCAAGAGTCAGATTGTATACCCTCATGCAATACAGCTCGGCACTGTGGAGAAGTTGTCACGGCTGAATAAAGTAATTAACTGATGCTGTACGTTCCACTTTCTCGTGAAATTCAGCACCTTTTGACACACAAAACACTGCGGGAGTCCGTTTTTTTTTTTCACAATATGAAACTGTTTTTCCCACGAAATAGTCGACAGGACTCCACGGCTTGACAAATTATGAGTAGGCAGCGAAACTTAGACACTAAAGAAACAGGTTAACTTGACAATACCACAGGTACGGATCTGTTTACTGAGCTTGAGTCCATGTTTAGCCGTGCAAAGGGAGGGGCATGTGAAAACAAAGTAAATCTGAATGCGACGCAACAGTCGACGTACTATCCTTCTGTTCACGCTTCGAAAGGTTTCAAACATATAGTCGGTAATTTTCACGGCGCAGTTGAATATTTCGAGTCAGATATTCCAGTTGATTGGATATTTCATTCGCCCAGAGAAATAATTTGCATGTGTAATTAATTGATGAATAATAAATGTGCACTTTTTACGCTTAAAATTACTCGTATGTATATTTTCAAATAAAAGTACCACTTTATGTTACAGATTTACAATTCATTTTGTCTATACTATTCATAACAAACACCAGGATAAAATACAGTGTTAATTTAATTTATTGGTCCGCTTCTTTTTCATATGTTTAGAGAATTAGCAGCACAGTGCACTATAATATACTTTCTATAAGTCTCAAAAGCAATTTTGCTTAAACGCTATCTACATTGCGAGATGGTCATAGGATGTGATGGAGGCAAGGCGTAAATACTTGATGTGTTATTCATTTACTTAGTTGTTTTTAGGTAGACTGTTTTTCTTCAACAGATCCTTAATTGCACATAATTTGCGATATCCACAGCTTTTTTATAAAAGTACAAAAGGGCAGTACTCATGCTCGTATTGTAAACAACACTAAGGTACTCTAGTCTAGAACGCAGTTAACCTGAAGTCATCGTTTCTCTCCCATCGGTGTCAAGCTTTCGCTGCCTGGTTATGAGAAACGATAAACCGCAAGACTGGCAGGAAGCACAAGACGTTGTGCTTGGATCCAGTGAAGTACTACCAATTACGCTGCCTTTCAGCTTGACTCCGAGCACTGTTGCTGCGTACGCACGAGTACGCGCAGATCAGCAGGGTTAAAACAGACATCCAGAATATCCATGACGATGGTGACGCAGAAATTATCCTGCTGAATCACTTCACTCTCGGGTAATTTAGCTCACGACATTTGCTCGCGACAACGCGAAGTTATTATGGTTACAGAACAGGGTGTGTTTATTGTGTTAAGTTTTGCTCCACACACAGACACGCACAAACACACACAGACTTTCTTCTAAAAATACTTCTTTTTTACTTTCTCTACTATGTATTGTAAGTAGGGAAAACATTGCATTCCATACAAACATTCAATATCGAAATTTCACTAGAACTGCATGTTTTGAGACCCCTGAATCTAAAAAGAGCAATTTTAGTAAAAGAACCGTGTGTGTAGGTGTGAGGGTGGGTGCGGGGGTGGGGGCGGGGGTTTTGGGGGTTAAATACCAAACTTGGTAGTTAAGATCAGCATCTATGAAGAATGTGGCGCGAAGGTTTTGAAGAAAATATTCCACCCCAAACTACCCTTATATAGTACATTATCGGAAATTTTTATTTTATCAAAAATGGCTCAACGATTTTAAATATCCTATTTTTAAGATACTTTCATGATAATTGAAATGTCTATCTTGAATTTTCTTAGTATACACTAAGAAGTCATGTTCATTCTGGTGACTTTTGTCCAATTGGTAAAGCATAAGTAATAGACAAAAGTTTACTGCACAAAATGCAAATCTCATTGAAGCATTCAATTTATGCGCAATACATATTTTTGTGGAGTGAACGATCTGAGAGATACTTCTTACTTGTGTAACATTTGCAATACTTAAATTTTCTTAAATATGAATACGTTATTTAGTTTATCTCTTGGCTGTGCAAAGAGAACAGCTTTAAAGTATTTGACTATCATTACTGTACCCGTATTCTCCTTCACCTAAAAGAAAATTAGCAATAAAATAATTTCTGGAAATATTTATCTCGACTAACTTGATAAAGAATAAATATTTGTAGGAATAGTTAGTACAAGAGTAGAGACTGTCATGCTAGTTCAACGCATCAGACTTTTTATATTCATGGATAAAAGGGATATTTACGTTGAAATGTTGGTAGCTATTGAATTCTTGGGTGGAATAAAATAGCTCCTCTACTTACTGTAAGCAGGTGCTAGTGAGGGTTAAAGGACTAGTTATTGCAATACATGGGTAGTAATTCAATTCAGAAAGTCATTGCACATACAACAGTACTGTGCTTTTCAAATGGGAAGAGTTCTGATCTGCAGCCAATGAGATACGTTTACATGCACAGCGTTGCAAGCTCATTACCCCCACTCTTCATATTTGTTGCCGCGCGTCAAGCCCCACTTAAGGGGAAAGCAATATGACAACACAGCAGAACTCCGATTGGTTACCGGCCTGGAGACGCTCAAGGACAAATTCCTTCCCATTTGAAAAACACTATAGAGTTGTATACTGGCATAGAATTCTGTACAGTATCAAAATGTACACACAGTAGTTTTCCTAGTAGAAAGTTAAGCACGTACCCACATTACCTATACGTTAAGTGTGTTGCATACCTATCGGGTGTTGCCTCATATCGGTCGTCTTGTTTGTTATCTCATCATGTTTTACTAGATTCCTCTAGAAACCGGAAGCGTTCAACTTTGAACCTTCTCGAAACTGACACAGGGTATATAAAGGACCACTTAACATACGCAACATTAGTGTGTTCAAAAACATTTGTAACCTCCTCTAAGTATACTACAGTTCAGATCGAAGACACTACTAGTGATCACGGGTAACGTTGTTTTGAATAGAGAAGTACAGTGTTTATTTTGATTACAGTGAACAAATTCATGATCATAGTTTTTGGTGATCATTGTCTGAATTTGTCATTAAATGTTTTGTTATATTTTGTGTTGTTCCATTAACAATGCTACCAATAATGTTGGTAATCCTACCATTTTCTGACATGTATGTACTGTACCGAAACCACCGAACCGTAGAACGTAGTTCTATGTATAGGTACCTATCTATTAGAAAAACAGTGGAATTACTGTGGTTTACCTCAGTTTGTTATGCGCTCTGTGCAGACTGGCTTCTAATAGCAACAATGGTGAATGAAGAAGCGAACGTTTCTTTTCTTCTCTCAATTCTCTTACTACGTGCTAAACTCCTATCTTGTTGGAAAATTCCCTTACTTTAGGTGCAACGTAAGCGGTACGTGATGGGCATGAAATGTGAAGATCCTCCAAAACTTACAAGTGTGGTTTAGAATCCACTAGACAGACTGTACAAGTTGAGGCAACGTAGTTTTACTTTCTCTACCACCTAAAGCAGATAATACTGTATTTAGCTAAACAATTCGATATCAATATGTTATCACAAGTTTTACAGGCGCCCTTTATCAAGTACATAGAAGATGGAGAAAGTACTGTATACCACCCAAGAATTCGATATCACATTTCAGCTTAAGTACACATTTTGACACTACTTCAATCCAAAAATGAATTTTTGCTTTCTGTTCTACACATAGTAAGTAGGGGACGTATTGCACTCCACACAAAAATTCGATGTCACGATATCGCCGAAAATATGTTTTGGGGCCCCCTGAATCCAAAAAAAAAAGCATTTTTAGAAAAAGGTCCGTGTGTGTGTCTGTGTGTCTGTCTGTCTGTGGACAGCATAACTGAAAAACGAAAAGTCGATTAAAAAGCAAAGTTGGTAGTTAACTTTAAAGTCTTTCGAGGATGCGACACGAAGATTTTAAAGAAAATAACCCCTTAACATGGAACATTTTTCGAAACTTTTGATTTTTTTTTTTGGAAATGGCTCTATTTTGATTAAAATGTCATATGTTTGAAACATTTTTATGACAAATGAGATGTATATCTGGAATTTTCTGGCTATAGCCCCTGTAGTCGTATTTACTCTGGACGACTTTTGCATAACTGGTAAACCGTTAGAGATAGACGAAATCTTACTGTACAGAAAATGTAGATCTTGCTAAAATACACAATTTATGTCTGAATAAATTTTCTTGTAGGTTTAACCATTTCGGAGATATTCCTTGTTATGTGTGTGAATTTCGGAAAACTTAAAACTTTCGTGAAATGGAAAATCGTAGTTCATTTTTATATGTTAACTGTGCAAAGAGAACGGAATTTCAAAGCTTTAAAAGATTTGACTATCGCACAAAGCCTACTGTATTCCCATATTCCCCTTGTGCCTACAAGGAAATAAGCAATAAGATAAGTTGTACAAATGTTTATCTTAACTAACACGAAGAAGATATAGGAATAAGAGTTTGTAAGAATGGTTAGTACAAGAGTAGAGAAAGTCATGTGAGTGCAACACATCAGATGCCGTAAAATACTTCTGGATTTGTCGGCGAAGAAAATGGTAAAGATTATTTGGGTGCCAGGACATGCAGGAATTGGTGAAAATAAAAAGCAGATCAGCTTGCAAAACTAAGAGCAAATGAGAAATTTCTCCACCCAGAGCCACCCTGCAGTATTACCAAAAAGCTTACAAAACTGGGAAAATTTGCCATTTTTGAATCACACAAAGGCAATAATTCCAAGGTCTGCAACAAAACTGACGTAGATGTACTTGCGCTGCAAAAGAAGTTAGTTTAATATCAATATTAATACACTTGGCTGGACGAGAAAACATATTAACGTTTCAATTTTTGGAACGCTGTGAGCATTAAACAATTAAAAGTAAACGAATAAGGTCAATGCTAACAGTATATGTTCTTCTTGGTTGGATAAATTGGCGTTCTCCATTAAGTGCGGCATTAGATATATACTCCACAAAGTAAGAGTGATATTTTGCTAGGGGCTCCAGAACTCTCTTCTCGTTTGTTGAATCATAAATAGAAGAACAGCGGCAACCGCGAGGAAGCCATGATGAAAAATAGAGCAGCAGGTCCACGTCAGGAAACGGTAGCACTCAGGAGTTGGTATATTAAAGCAACCTTCTTAAGGGGCTAAAAGACCCTTTGAAGTAGAGAAAGTTTTCTGTTGCCTTACTCTTTACTCATACTTAAGTAATGTAACAAGTGATTTGGAATTTACCTATCATGGGTTTTCAGTAACACCATTAATACGAATGAAAAGACAGACCTGTTATAGTCACACGACTTTCTCGGTTCATTATGATTTGCTTTAACATCTGTAAACATACACTTACATAAAGCCAATGTCTCACGGTCCAGCATTTTGGTCCAAAACATTGTATACAACAAAAGTGCATCGTGAGATATCCAGACTTGGATACAATTTTGTTCCATACAATTTCTATCCTATTCTTTCTATGCGACCTGTTTGTACACAATGCGATTGAGTTGCATCTTCCTTTTTTCATCCAAGTACTTGAAAATAGCCAATTAGTGTCAGTAACGCAACAATATAAAACAAATTATCAAAAAAGGGGTATTTTTAGAACAGGCCTGTCTGTCTGTCTGTCTGTCTGTCTGTCTGTCTGTCTGTCTGTCTGTCTGTCTGTCTGTCTGTCTGTCTATGGACTGCATAACTCAGAAACGAAAAGTCGGTTAAAAACCAAAGTTAGTATCTCAACTTTATCTTTTTAAGCATGCGACACAAGCATTTTGAAGCAATTTCCTCCACTGTAAACTACCCTTTACATGGATAATTTTTCGAAAATTTTGATTTTTTCGAAAATGGCTAACGATTTTGATCAAAATGCCATATGCTTAAGATATTTTTATGACAAATGAAATGTATATCTTGAATTTTCTAGCCATAGCCCATGTAGTTCTATTTAATCTGCAAAACTTTTGATTAACTCGCCAACCGTAAGAGATAGACAAAATCTTACTATACAAAAATGTAGATATGCTAAAACAGTTATGTCCAAATAAATTTTTTGAAGAGTGAACCATTTCGGAGGCATTCCTTATTTGTGTGTGTTTTGTATAACTTTAACTTCTGTCCAATGGAGCGTCGTTATTCATTTTTTATATGTTAACCGTACAAAGAGAGCGGAATTTGAAAGCTTTAAAAGATTTTAATATGCTCAAAGCCTATTGTATTCTCATATTCCCCTTGCACCTACAAGGAAATAAGCAATAAGATAATTTGTACAAATGTTTATCTCAACTAACAGGAAGGAGATATAGAAATAAGGGTTTTTATCAGTGGTTAGTACAAGAGTAGAGAAAGTCATGTGAGTGCAAGAAATCATATTTTTTTCCTTCTCGTTGTAAATAATCCTGTAAAACCAATGTTGATATATTTGCATCAATGTATTTATACACTTGGTGGTCTCTTATGTCCCATATTCCTTTTCCTTACAGGATTTTTCTTTCTTCTTTGTCCTTCACTCTACCTTACACATTCAACATCACATGTTCGGGCGTATCATCTAATTCACATATATCGCAGTTACCACTATCACTGCTACTTATCCTTTTTAAGTAACTCTTATAGGGTCCATAGGCGTTGCTTCGGTTTAACTCTAGCATTAACAGTGGTTGGGGTAGGAGGGGGGTTACTTTAGCCCACGTTCTCTAATTTTTTAATGTTCTCTTTTAATTTGTTGATTAGAGGCACGCAGTTAATAGTTATTGTCAATCACTGTTTGTACTACTGAATTGCGTTTTTATTTTAAATTTTTCTTTGTTGATCTTTTTGAGAAACAAAGAAATGCCAAGGTGGCCATGAAGTGCTGCCTCTTCGGTATAATGTGGTTCATGTAAAAAATTAATAGCTAAACAGTATTAAATAATACTTTCATAAACACGACAGGATAAAATACGCAATTTTAAAGCAACTTTGTTTTAAAAATTGCTGGGATATCTTATTACCAGCGGTGGTCACCTGCATTGGTAGTATAAGCTCGTAATATGGTTTGGCATAATATCTTATGTAATTCATGTAAAAAGTAATAGTTAAACAGTGTTAGGTATTACATTTATAAACATGAGAAATATAATACCTCATTTTAAAATAAATTTGTTTTAAAAATTGCTCAGACAATTTGTTCCTAGTGGTGATCACAAAGTAAGCCCCCTTGGTAATCTAAGCTATGAAATAAGGCTTGGTAATGCTAGGGTTAATATGTAGCAACTTTATTCTTTATTTTATATCCCGGGAAATATCGAACCTAACATGTGACTAGAGTGCGGAACCGTGTGCGGTTACATACGATACAGCTTACTTGTACACGGAACATGAATGACGTAACGCAGGCGTCATATCAATAGGCGTCTGTGTACATGCGAGAGTAGCAACAGTAGAACACATATGTACTAAACTTGTGAATTATTTCACAATTTTCCACCCTATAAACATGACACACTTTAAATACTGAATCAAGGGTAAACAAAATTGCATTGGTTATGCTTCAACTGTTTCGGAAAATAATTATAAAGATAAAAAGTTATACTTCATGTAAGTTTATGAAAATGTGATGTGGCACTATGCTTGTAAACTCAAAATGTTGTAACTGATTCTTCAGATGCGTCTTTCTGCTGTGATTTTGCTGATATAGTCACAGCTTTTACTTTTTCTACTAAGTACTTACACTAAGTGGGGGAAATATCGTATTCCACCGAAAAATTCGCAAAAAGCAGTTTTAGAAAAAGATCTGGATCGTATGTGTGCGTGTGTGCGTTCAAGTGCGTGTGTGCGTGTGTGCGTGTGCGCTTGTGAACAGCGTAACAAACGCAATAAGTCGGTTAAATATAAAGGTAGTGTTTAAAGTTGCTGTTAAGGGACACTGGGAGTGAAATTTTGGTCAAAATTGTCAAAAAGTCGAAAATTGTTTTTTTATCTTAAAATGTTCCTGGAACGCCTGTGCATTTGGATCAGCTAACATTTTTCGTATCCCCCACTCCATGTGGTCATTACGGTCCAGTGCTCTTCCCTTAACGTACACAGGATGCTCCTATATAAAAGCCTGTTTTTCTCAAAACTACATTTCTGCATATTCCAAAAGAAGGTCGCGCCTGAGTTTTGCTTCAAATTCAATGAAAATTTCCAAAAGTATTCATAAATAGCAGCTAAACAAAACTATGATTCAATATTGATGTTATCATTAACATGAATTCCAAAAACATTTTTTGTATGAAAAAAATCAATAATTTTTAAGATTAAATTTTCTTTGATATTAAAAAAATATGTACAGCATAATCAGCAAACATATTTGAAATATCTCTCCATACAATTGTTATCCATGTTTTAGAGTATCAGTTCTGCCAATATAAATGAATTTTAAAAATTCAATAGACGCGAGCTCTATTTTGAAAATGTGCCTATTAAATTAATAGAATAATTTATATATCATAAAGCAATCATCCAATTTTAATGAAATTTGGTGTAGCTCCTATTCTCATATAAATACAAACACAGTAAAAGTTTCAAAAAATCTATCAAGAAATGTGGAACTTTCAAATTTCACTCCCGGTGTCCCTTAATTTTAACAACTGCACTTTCAGGTGAAAACATTTAAATATAATAAATTTGGATATTAGTTTGTGTGAAAACTCTGAGTTTCTACCTTTATTCGTACGAGCGAAATTAAAGTTGAGAGTTTCAGCTGTAGATTGGAATGGTATACCATTGTTGGTGTCGTGTTTATTAGTTGCTCGAGTCATATCTACAATAAGACCATATCAGTTGAAACTCAGGAATGTTCTATTTATTCTCAGACCAGAAGAAGAGAATATTTGTAATCCAGACCGAGATTGAGGCTTCTCTCATGATAACAGACTTGCATTACTTTACCGTAGTATTAAACAGACACTGAGGGCCGAGTATAGTTTTGAAAGAGAAAAGTTACGAGCAATGAACAGTAGGGATATGTGATAATACCTACCACAAGCTTATAGAATATTCACTATGATGACCGTGATCATTGAAAATAAAAAGTTGAATATCTATACCATGTTGTGTAATCTCGATTCCCATGTTGGCTTTTTGAAACTCCCAGTAATCTGCCCCTAGGTAAATAAATTATTCCGTCACTGCTAATGTACTTTGCTGAAAATCCTGGGCTGTCAAATTCACCGTCCTCGGGCAACAACCACACCTTTTCATTTTGATGCTGTTACGTTGTTGTAAGCACATAATTGTAGGTCTGTACGATTCTATCAATTAAAAACTATACATATTTTTTCCTTAATAGTATGCAAACAGCTGTGTTTTATATTTCGTATGAAACATGCCACCTTGTGATATTAATTCCAGCTAAAAAATCTGGTATGTTGCACTCACATGATTTTCTCTTCTGTTGTACTGGCTATTCTTACAAACTCTTATTCCTCTATCTACATGTTAGTCGAAAAAAAATTGCAGCAATTATCTTACTTATTTCCTTGTAGGTACAAGGGGATTATGGGAGTACAGTAGGTTTTGAGCGATAGTCAAATCTTTTAAAGCTGGTCGTTGTATGAAAGTTTCGAAATTCCATTCTCTTTGCATGGCCAAGAGATAAAAAGTGAATAGCGACCTTCTATTTGAGGAAAGTTTAACTATTGCAGAACTTAAACAAATAACAAGGAATATCTCCGAAATGGTTCAGTCCACAAATAATGCATTAGGGTATAACGTGTGTTTTAACGAGACCTACATTTTTGTTTAGTAAGATTTGGTCTATCTTGTACGGTTCACCAGTGAAGCAAACATCAAGAGTAAACAGGATTACATAGGCTATAGCCAGAAAATTCAAAATATACATTTTATTTGGCATATAAATATCGTAAAAATATCTTTAAGATGGAGGAAGTTGCTTCAAAATCTTCGTGTCTCATGCTTGAAATACCAGCTTTGGTTTTTAACCGACTTTCTGTTTTTGAGTTTTGCCGTTCAGACACACAGACACAGACACAGACACAGACACACACACACAGACACACAAACAGACCTTTTTCTAAAAATGCTTTTCTTGGCTTCAAAAATATATTAGCATGAGAAGTTATGGATACAGAAAGTTGTGCTAGTATAAAGCATGTTTGTTTTACTTTCAGGTTCGGTGTATTTCAGGAGGTTTTTGAACCGCCAGATGTGGTTTGTAAGCGCTGTGTTCTAATGCAGATTGGCTTATGATTTGTATCAAAATGCCGTGCCCTAGTGCAGTA
This sequence comes from Tenodera sinensis, assembly GCA_030765045.1. Taxonomy (NCBI): domain Eukaryota; kingdom Metazoa; phylum Arthropoda; class Insecta; order Mantodea; family Mantidae; genus Tenodera; species Tenodera sinensis. The sequence goes on from CM060962.1 coordinate 302,613,766, forward strand.
AATTGTGCCAAACGGATACCAACTTTTTTATTTGCTAGAAAGAAAATGAAATGGAAACACTGGATTGGAAATTTTATGCAAAAACTCTTCTAACGAACATTTTCGTTTCATTCTTTTTTCATCGCGTTCACGTACGGGCCGTTCGTCATGTCTTTATCAGACATGCAAATGATAGTTGAAAAGAAGCGCAATTTTCCGCTACTTTGGCAGCGACGTGTTCAACCAAAGGACCTTCTATTTTATGAGCCATTATGCATGCATATTCTGAATGGCTAGTTCGCTCTGGAAGTAAGGAACTAGGATAGTGACTAAACAATAATGTATAGGTACTTGCACGTTGAAGAGAATTTGAAAGGAAATTTCAGAACTGTTGGAGCAGAAAATAGGCTTTAAAATAGCGGACAGCGGAAAACCCTAAGTGATTGTTAAAATATATAAAGGCTTAAATGGGTCATCGATTTTTGTTGTTCACTTGGAACATGATGAGCTTGCAAGAAAAGAAAATAACATCAACACACTATAGGCTCTCCAAGAAGGGATAAGTGGCAAACTTAAGACATTGCCCTCATGTAATATTCCGAAGGTTCTTCCAGCCTCTACGTCATCACCATTAGCAGATTCAATCAATAGTTACTCAAGTGTTTTATATTTTCTTCAAGTATGTTACTACGGCGGCAGAAAAGGAAAGTTACGACTCGTGTGTGAACAGAACCATAAAGTGTGTACAATCTACGTACTGAAACGAGAAGATTCACACTTCAGTTACGAAAACAAATCGCTTTGGGTTCCTTACACAAAGAAGCTTGTTCTTTATCTAATTTGAGGGACACTGAGTATGAATTTTGATTTTCTATATTTGTTTGGGTGGGAAATCAATACTTTGCACACTTAAGGGTATTTATGTCATAAACTATCACATAAACTTACAGCGCAATGTGTTAATTAGTTCTGAGGCAACCAGTGATTCAATTTATTCACAATTTGAGAATACCTTAGAATTTAAAACACTCCATGTGCATCAAAACTAATGTATCACAATAATTGTATTATTTTATAAACTCTAATTGCGCAACAAACACCATAATTAAGAGGAGGAATCAGAACTGAGCGGCTGCCATCAAAAGTTTACTTAAACCCGGGACTTACTATTTGTAAGTCGCCCTTGGGGTACTTTCTCTGATGTGAGATTCCTTTGTGGTCTACCGGGAAAATACGAATCGGCTGGGGAATTTAATGTCATACAAGCAAGTTGATCATGGTAACTTAGTGGTTAAAGCAGTCGCTCGATAAGCGCAAAATCCGTGTTTCAAATCCCAGCTATGGCATTGAATTTTTCAGTCGTTATTCCACCTCTTAAACATTACCCACACATGGCTTATGTGTTTAAAAGCTCCAGCAGTAAGTTTGTTCGCGTAAATAATAAGTAGAAGAAATAATTACTTTTAAATCAATTAATTTTTTTGTTTTAATGAATATTGAAAAAAATGATTTTAGTTTTCTGTGTATCTAATGCTCTTAAAGCTAAACAAATTTTCAGATTTTGAAACCAAAGATTGAAGTTGAAGTCGCATAAATGGAGAACATGCTGGAAAAATACTAAGAGTATGGTACAAAATTGAATGTGCATGAATTAGATAGTGTATTAAAAATATAAAGTCGAGGAAAAGCAATTTTTATACACACATGCATAATAATCATGAATCAGATTGCACGATTGGCCTAAAACCGAGCTTCTTTTGAATGAATCCAATTCCGGGTCTCTTCAACCCTAATTAGGAATCATTTACTCAATCCCAATTGCGCTGAATTTGGTTGTTTTTGAGCCCATTTTGGCCCATACTTAGATCAAATACTGCCGAAATACTGCCCTCACAAGAGGGGCGTTTAAATGAAACGCTCATGGCGTTTGAAGCCTGCGCTAGACCTTTACAAATGGCGGAATCTAACAAATTTCACTGGAAACCGATGACTGAAGATGTGGGGAAGTTTATATGTACAAACCTAAAAATCGTCAATTTGATAATTTTTCGGCCATTTCTCAGTCCCGGGGTCACTTAAACACCCATATAAATACGTGTTTTAAGCATAGAGTCGAAGATCTAATATGACCATCTCTACTCAATGCAGTACAAACCATTCTTACAAACACCTATTATTGGATGTACTTCAAGGGCAATTGGGGAATACAGCAGACTTAAGCGATACTGAGTTATTTTAACAGCTACAATCCACTTGTCTGCCCAAGAGAGAAAAAGAAAAGAAACTTCCTATGTGAGGAAAGTATAAGCATTTGAAAATTTAAACCAATAATAAGGAATATTTCGAAAATAGTTAACTTCACAAAAAGTATTTGATACAAACTGTGTGTCTCAACGAGATGTACATTTGTTTGCGTTGAAAGATTTTGTTTATCAATTATACAAAAGTCCTTCAGGACAAAGAGGACATTAGTCTATTCCCAGAAGATCAATACATATACAGGGCGTTTAAAAAGTGTCTGATACTACAATAGGAGTTATAATTGTGCAAACCCAGAGTAAATATTCCGATAAACGTATATCTGAAAATAAATACATATTGAGATATGAGCAATTTTAACTGTGTTCCGTATTTATACCTGACAATGAATGTGTACAAATCCGAGATCAGTTGGGTATGATTCTTTGATAAGAGGAGTTGAAGAAGCGTGTGTAAGAATGTATCAGTATTGTGAAGAAGTTACCAGAAGACAATAGCAGGAATCAACACATTGTGATTATGGATCATGACCTAACAATTGTTCAGTTAACAGTTTATGACAGTCAAGTGTTTCCTAGATACCCTTGTTGGTTCCAGTCCATTGTCTGGTGTAAATACTCAACACAAGTGAAATGGCTCAAATCTCAACACGTATTGGTTCTCCACATATTTTTATAGAAACACTTATTCTAGTTCTGACCAATCCCAACTCTTGCTGCAATATCTGATACGTTTTTTCACACCTGGTATTTAAACCTACGGCATTTTATCAAGGTCCATTAAGAGTCATTTTTGAGAAAATAAAAACTTTGAAAACATACTCCATATAAAGGTTAATTTGGAGTAACTTCAAGGTTGGTCCTTATTTTATTTTTCATTTCTGGGTTATGCAGTTTACACGCGCACACGCACACAAACGTACACGCAGCAACACGCACAGGCGCACGCTTGACAATAATTGTACGCCCATTATGTAGAATCCCTGGATAGCGTATGGCAGACGCAATACCTTCCATCTTGTATATTGTGAATGCGGAATACATCATAATTTGTGTCATAATACATGTAAACAAAAGAAGTTGTGATTTTTAGATAAACAGCTTGTAGTTTGAAATATTAAGTTGCTCGGAATCATTTGCTACCTGTTGTGTATTTTCCCCGACTAACCAACTATCACAATTAATAATGTTGGCATGCTCCATCATACAGACGGAGCGCTGCTTTTCTCACATGCATATTTACTTCTGCAGTTCTTTTGTCTTTATACAGTGTTCAAATCGTGTCCTCTTCAATAAACCTGAGACTGTATTATGCAAGTCTGTGCTGTGCGTTCCTCAGATTTATATTTTTCGTTTTATACTTCTGTTTTTGCATTTCTGCAGCTTCTACTACACCAAAATATTTGATCAGTATATTGTGACAAAAATGATTATCTAGTCGAGTTATTTGTATTTTCCCACATCATTTATCTTCTAAACTTTTGCACAAAAACACGGGTCATTTTTACTGACGTTAACACAGTCTACAGTCTTTCGTGATATTAAAACTCAACTGTTTTCTTCTCGTAACCCTGACTCCAGTCCTTTCATTGTCTGTTCACTGACTACGACGATACAAACTCTCGGCGCTTATTAAAACTTCTTCACGATGCGACGACGGGCCTGATGTTTGTAACTGTTGCTCTCTCTGGTGTTTTCTCGCCTCCTTATATAGCGGGTATGACGTCAAACGGAGCTTTCTCGACTCCATCAAACACGCCAGCGATGGCATAGCAAATATTTCTCGAAGGCTCTGGAAACATTTTGTGTTGCCCCTTGGTTGTTGTTAGTCAAGTGTTTGCTCGCGTGAGTGGTGTGGAGAAGCTTGACCTTGAGCGCCTTTGTTTGCTCGCCTGTCTGGTGTGTGGTATGAAGTAGCTTGGTCCCGACTGTCCTTTGTTGTGCACCGTACCCGGCGTGAGCGCGTCTCTGTGATTTTCCAAATTGGTTATTTTTTCTTACGTTTTCATTTTGTTACATTTTTTCTGTAAATAATAATATAATGTATTGTCAATAGTAATAATAATAATAAATAATAATCATTCACAATAATAATCATTAACAGTGATAAACACTTTGATAAGCATATGGTGTAACCAATAAAATACATGTTATTGCACAGGTTGTTTTCATCATCTTCCTCTAATTCACGATCAGTTTGTGAATTATTCAAGTTGTCATCCACAACATCATCGCAAAGTAGATAATACACTTTTTCCAAATCCTTGGGATTTTTTAAATCAGCAGATAAAGATTTTACATATCATAATTGATGTTTTATAGAACGTAATCAACGTCTATATAAAAGGTGCTAATATGAAATAAAAATAAAAAAGGAGAAATATAAAATTACGCGGGTCCCTGGGCTCAAACCTACATACGGTGTAGCGTACTGAGATCAAAAAGAGAACTTTGGCTCTGGGCCATTTCTACCACGAAGCACCTTTTTCTCAGCCGAAGTTCAAGGCCCAAGGTTTGGCACAGTTCGTGAGTGTTTCTGTGCATGTTGGCGAAGAACTGTTCATTTGATTGTTCCCTGGTTGCTATTTTATGTTATAAAGTAATAAACGGTCTTATCTCACTATGTACAAGCATAGTGCACGTGCACGCGTGTTAACTTCGTGCACTTTCGTCTGGCCGAAGTAACACTTCGAAAGGTTACAGCGCCAATAATAAGCCCTTTAATGATCCAACAGACCCGACAAATATTTAAATATGATAGCGCGGTAAAATTAAACAAAACTATAGCACTGTTATAATATAAATTTCGGGATATAATAAAATGAACTGGAAATTATAGCAGAGTCTATAATTGGAGAAAAACAATGAGTTTAGAACTGGACGCTCTACCATGTATAATATATTTATTTTGCAACAAATGTTTGAGAAAGGGAAAGAATTTAATCCAGAGACAGACTTTGCGTTCGTTGATTTTAAAAAGGCCTTTGATCGAGTGAACAGGACCAAATTGTGGGGAATTATGGAAAACCACGGCTACCCACAACACTTAATATCAACTCTACAAAACTTATAGAACTCTGAAATTGTAATAAGCACCGGAAAGACAAGAACATAAGAATTTATAATAAACCAAGGCATTATACAAGGGCGTAGTATTTCACCTACTGTTTTTAATATTTTTATAAATGACATAACCTAGGGTTGGATAAGTATTGTTTTTAAAAGAATTAAACAAAACAACACTAAAAGTATTAACATTTTACTATACGATGATGACATTGTGATATCACAAACAAAGGAAGATGACTTACAACATTCTCTACATTATTTGAATGCAAAATGTAGAGTATAATTTTAAAATTTCTAAAGAGGAAACTAAAGTGGTTGCGTTATTAGGTAAACATCCAGTAAGCTCAAATAGTACTAGATGACAAAGCCGTAAAACAAGTCTCATATTTTACATATATAGGCTGTGAACTCATTCCAGGCCAAGAAACACTAAGAGATTCTTATACAAATTTGGCAAAATGTCAACATATGTATATGCGGCTCAATTCACAGTACATTAAAACCAAACGAAACATTAGAATGAAACTCTATACAACAATAGCTGTTCCCTTAATTGTGTATAGCAATGAAACTTGTTTAATAAATAAGAAAATAAAAAACACAATTCAGAGTGCAGAAATGACCTTTCTATAGTGTGTGAGGTTTAAGTTGAAACGTGACCTTGTGCTGCTACCTGACGTTTCAAAGAGGGGCGGGTTTGCTAATGACGGTTCAACTGCTGAGAAACACTGTCACAGTCACCATTTACGGCCTAGTCTCTCACAATCAGTTATGCTATTGAAATATGGAAGAGTTTCTACAGAAATGTGGAAAATATCCTGATACGTTTATCCGTGCTTCGCTGTACTGATACAAATGAGCGTGGGGAAATACCTTTGAACCTTTGCAATCCAGAATTGAAATAGTAAGTTTCAATAGTAAAGGATTTGAGATTAAACAGTTAAGGATTACCAACTGCTCTGTGGAATATCTCTTTCTACTTTCCATGTTTCAAATTAAACCTCACAGACTATAAGAACCACCAAAGGCTTCACAAGATTACGTAAAATACCAAATGATATAAATGAACTCCATATTCTTTGCACATACTATAAAATTTCAACAGTACAGAAATAACTGGAAAAATCTATGTAGAATGGATCAAACAAGGCTTCCTAAATTGGTATACCACAACAGACCATCAGGATTCAGAGACAAAGGAAGATCAAGAAAAAATGGAAAGACAAGCTATCAATCTGAACAGGGATTTGCCTAAACCGTGAAGTGTACAAGAAGAAGGTTATAACATGAATAGTTGTAACTATGCATAGCTACTGATGAACATATAAGATTTCCTACATAATATTGTAACATCGGTAATGTAACGAAACATGGGGAAAAGTCGACTTTGGAAACAATAGTGGCAGAAAGAATACGGTCAAAGAGAGTGTCTGCAAGCTGTCAACGGCTGGGACACATTCTCTTCAAAAGTGATATGTACGTGTTGTGAACTGCACGGAAGGGATTATTGTCAAAAAATATGAACGTGACATTGCGTAGATCTAACTCATTACAAACGGTGTCATGAGAAATAGAAACTCCAAAACGCGGCAGAGATGCCAAAATGCTTAATGAATAATTTTAAAGTAAGTAATTGGAAAAGGCAAATCGTAAGCGAGAAATAGTGAAATGGTGAAAAAGCAAGAAAATTAATCATGTGACATATAGAGAGTGAGGATGAAATCCAATATGGCGACACTTGAAAACTTCAAGTAACCAGCAGTTCTAAAATGTCTTGAGGTGTAACGAAGGAACACGGCTATGGGCTGTTTGGAAGACCTCGCGAATTGCACACTTCGTCGACTCTTGTCAGAAAACACCGCGATGCTCACCAAGAGTGAATATCATCATGAAGAATACGGTTTAGGCCATATGGTCTGTAGCGCTCCACACGTTAAGTGAACTCTTCTTGGTCGACCTATGCTTCTTCTTCCTTGTGGTTTATAATTGCATAATATACTGGGTAAGCGAGTTGTCTCCATTCTAAGTACATGATAATGCCACGCGATAGCATATGTTTGTATTATTTCTATAATACAGGCTACATTCAGCTCCTCCCTGATATCGACATTACGTTCTATATCCTGCAACTGGACTTACAAGTTTCATCTCAGCTGCTTCTAATCTGTGTGGTCAAGGTCTATATTTCCGACCCGTACGACAACATTGACATGGCCATTACGTTATACAACTTCAGTATGGTCTCTTTTCTTACTTTTCTACATAAAGTTCTTTTTATTGTCCTATTATTGTGTTTTTCAAATGGGAAGGAGTTTGACCTTGAGCATCTACATGCTGGCAACCAATCGGAGTCGTGCTGTGTTGTCATATTGTGCCAGGTAGACTTGCATGAAGTAGAACAGTGTGCAAGAGAGAAGGAAATAAAAAGAGTGGGGGTAATGACCTTGCAACGTTGTGCACGTAAACGTTTCTCATTGGCTGCAGATCAGAACTCTTCCCATTTTAAAAGCACAGTAGTTGTTAGAATTTTGGCAGTTTTATTTCTGTATCGCTAGTATGTCTATGTAATCGTGCATCCCAAGTAACTGCACTAGTTCGTTTGTTCTATTGGCTTTCCACTTATTATTAATTTTACTCTTAATGGTGTATTTCCTTTAAAAGCCACTACCGTTGCTTTTTTCGGGAACATTGTTAGGTTAAATTCTGCAGCAATTGCATTTAAATTGAATAAGGCACGTTGTAAATTGTCTTCTATATCAGCTAAAACCACGTGATCTTCGGCAAATAATAAAGTATTAAGACATGTGTTATTAATAATAAAATTAGTTTTTAAATTTTGTTTCCATATTCTGGTAACTTCGTCAATACATATGGCTGGTAGAGAGCACCCTTGTCTTACAGGTGTAGGTGTAGCTTCACTTATAACGTTGTTTACTTTAACCCTGATTTTTGTGTTCATATATAAACTATTATTCGCACCAAGTGCTGTGGCATCCCTCTTTGTATAACTAAGACTGAATACGTAACTTTGTGACGGTCGAGTAGTTGCGAAATGTGTGGAATAACTGGGCAGTAAAGTAAGATTTGCCTACAGCCCATGTTGTGTTTACTGCAGCCACAGACAGTTCCCCACACCTGTTGGCGTAGAGTCAACATTGCCTGTGCTGGCCCACGAGACATCCCGAGAGTAACTAAGCACGGCCTGAGGGTTTCCGAGTACACCCACAACATCAAGCAGCTTCAGCCGTGACAGATACTGCCCACTGGTCCCCAAACTTATGCCTAAGAGGAGACGGCGAATTTGCCTCCACCTATTTTTCGCTGAGCTAAGTCCCATTCAGGGCACTAAAACGAAACATATCTAAGGCTTGTTTACCTAAATGAGTAAAGGGAAAATGCTTCATGCAAAGAATAAAGCGACGAGGTGACGTCCATGACACAGGTTGGGCATTGCTGTTCTTGCTCCTCCAGGCCCCGCTGGAGTCTAGACTCAAGTCCAGAAGGTTATGAATCTTGGGCAGAAGTGGCACGATTGCATACAATACTAAGATAATGAAAACAAACACCTGGAACAACTCTTCAATTTGAGCCACTTGGTCTGTGAAATAAGCTTTGGTTTAGACTAAGATATAGAAAACAATACAAACAATTCCAGTAGATATTCCATAGCATAGCAAGAACTTCGAATAATAACGCAAAGAAAGAAACGAAACTTAAATTGTATAAAACCGTGGTAGTCCTGGTGCTCATATATGCAAATGAGTCGTAGATATTAACTGAAGACAAAAAAAAATCTGATGTGTTGCACTCACATGACTCTCCACTCTTGAACTAAACATTCTTACAAACTCTTATTCCTATATCTTCTTTCTTGTTAGTTGAGATAAACATTTGTACAAATTATCTTATTGTTTATTTCCTTGTAGGTACAAGGGGAATGTTAGAATACAGTAGGCTTTGTGCGATAGTCAAATGTTTGAGATTCTGTTTTCTTTGCACACTTAACATATAAAACAATGAACAACGATGATCTATTTCACGAAAGTTCTAAGTTTTCCGAAACTCGCACACATAACAAGGAATATCTCCGAAATGGTTCACCCTACAAGAAAATTTATTGAGACATAAATTGTGTATTTTAGCAAGATCTACATTTTTGTATAGTATAATTTGGTCTATCTCTAACGGTTTACCAGTTATGCAAAAGTCGTCCAGAGTAAATACGACTACAGGGGCTATAGCCATAAAATTCAAGATATACATTTCATTTGCCATCAAAATATCTCAAATATATGACATTTTAATCAAAATCGTTAGAGCCATTTTCAGGAATATAAAAATTTTCGAAAAATTTTCCATGTAAAGGGTAGTTTAGGGTGGGGCTATTTTCTTCAAAATCTTCGTGTCACATCCTTGAAAGACATTGAACTTAAATATCAACTTTGGTTTTTAACCGACTTTCCGTTTTTGAGCTATGCTGTCCACAGACTAACACACAGACACACAGACACACACACACGGACCTTTTTCTAAAAATGCTTTTTTTTGGATTCAGGGGGCCTTAAAACATGTATTTTCGGTGAAATCTCGACATCGAATTTTTGGGTGGAATACAATACTTCCCCTACTTACCAGTAGAGAAAGTAAAAATACCACTTGTGGTTCAGAAACGTGGTCTGTAACAACAAACCAACTTAAACGAATAGAAGCTGATGAAGTGAAATTATTATTAAGACCTTAACAGAAACCATAAGCACGTACAGAAAGAACTGGAATCAATACAAGTTGCGAATATCCCAAAGACTCTACAGATCAAGAGGATAAAGAGATCTTGGTGATCAAAGAAATGCTGGACAGACCAACATGCAGTCTGAAGCGGAACAGGCCAAAAGGTTCAAACATGGAAAGTTGTTGTTGTGTTGATGATGATGTATACAAACATTTCCTATGAACTAGTAATGGGTAGCGAAAGTGTTGTAACGTCTTTTGTTAAAGTTGGGACATGCTGCCTGGAGTCTATTGATCGCAAACGCTCCCAAAAATGTCATGGGATCTTTGGCTTGCCCTTCGCATCAGGACCTTTGTCACGTCCCGACCAACTTGGTTGGGAAAATCCGCCCATCAAAATGTTGCTTTCTTCCTTCGACGCAATTTCACCAGCTTGGCGACGTGTGCCTTGGTGTGGGGCGCTTCTATTGATTCACTCCCTGAAAGGAAATATAACGGGTAATGAAATGGATATTTTTGTGTGAAAGCTTTCAATCTTTTTGTTCTTCCGAGAGGATCTTCCTCTTCGCTTCCAAATCCCTGAATAGTAAAGGAGAAATTCCGTCCCATGATGGGGTTTTTCTTTGTTTTCCGTACTCCATTATCTTTCATTTTAAAGATGAGCATATAAAAAGAACGAGGAAAATGCTATGATATTCTCAGAGCAGTTTACATCCATACCAGGAGTAAAGGTATGGTTTAAAAGAAAAAAAGCAGATATCAAGCGAATGGGTCTCTTGGTACTCTCGTGATTATATCACCTTCAGAAATCCCATTCAATGTTGTTGTTTCCTACCGTCCCCTTATGGTGTAAGGAGGAACCTCGTCACACTATTTATTAACTGCTGGCAGTTTGTATGATATACATTACCACCAACGATGATGGCGATGGAATGATGGAACCTACAGCTTTTATCGTGGACTACAAACCACATAGAATATTCCATACGAGCTAGTCAGAAGTGAAGGTCTGGATAAAATGACTTAAAATCGTCAGCACATAAACGTGAATCGCAGCATAGAACAAGGGTTCCCAAACAAAATCACTGATTTACCCGGCCATCTGTTTCAGGTAATAACGACTAATGTAATTGCTGCCGCGCTCACTACGTTAACGTCGGTATTTCAAACGCTGGATATAGACACTAAGTTTGGTATTTACCTGAGTTCTCGTTCAAGATGAATGTTGTTCCAAACACAGACATAAATTAAGCTTCTTCTAAAAGCACTTTTGTTTTCTCTATTGCCTAGCTATATTATATTGAGGAAGTATTATATTCCTTATTTGATTCAAAGGCCTAATATTGATTTTTCACAGCAGATGCCGCTTTGAGACTCACTGAAGAAAGATTTCTACATTGTGGGTCTGTCTGTTTCTGCACAGCATACCTGATTTACATGCTCTTCAACCACGTCAGCCAAACTGGAAAAAGTTTTACTTTTCCTTTCCTTAAAAATAATTATAAGGATTTTGACTGAAACATATTTGCGGTGTTAACATCATGCTGTGGCAGTCACTGCGTTTAACCTGCAAAAACGTTTCTACCAACTTAATATTACATGGCAGAATTTCAATGTGATCCTCACTAACAAAACAAAAGCATTAACTGTCAGCAGAAAGGAAACAACAGTAAACATTTTATAAAGCGGTTGTCGGTCAGTAATAGCTTATGTCTTGCAAACAAGGACAATGACAACAACACAACCAATGATGAACACGAAGATGTATAATAATGTTGAGAAACATACCTAGAAAGACCTTTATCACCGAGTAAGAGGTGAGAGATGAGTAAGAACCAGCCTGTGAGATTATGGGGTGCAACGAGGAAGAAAGAATGGAATAAACATGTATCCGGGATGTACTATTAGGGAGGGAAACTACCCCAGAAGGGAAAATAAGTCCAAGAGAAGATGGAAAGAGGGTTTGAGTCGCCCATAAAACAGGCGACCGTACCTAACATAAAGAGGAGCAGCAGTAGTAGTAGAAGGAGGAGGAGGAAATGCAAAGCTTGAATCTTCCCTGAGTAGGTTGAGAAGTTCTCTACATTCTGATTGAAAATTGTACAACTCTTGTGTATTTAGGAAGACAAACATTTCTTAACAAAACCATCTGTTCTGCACCAAGGTTCACTACATGGATCCAGAATACATAGACATTAACACATTAGCATCTGGATGAACGGCTTTTCCTTGTTTGTTTGGCAGAAGATACCTAGATAAATTTTAAAAATAAAAATTTAACTTATTTAAGTCATATTACCCTCCCAGTTATGTAGGACTGACGCCTCCTAGAATTTAAACGTTAATGACATTTTGTATATGCAGATGATATGAATTGTTTGTAGAAGAGTGAGTAGAGAAAGAGATGTGAATGTGTTACCTAAAAGTGAGTAGAGAAAACAGTGTGAGTGTAACATGCAGCATTTTTATTTCAAGCATACAGCAAATTGTACGATATTTGTAGGAGACGAAATAAAAGATCTGATGCGTTGCACTCACATGAGTTTCTCTACTCTTTTACTAACCATTCCTGTATCTTCTTCGTGTTAGTTGAGATAAACATTTGTACAAATTATCTTATTGGTTATTTCCTTGTAGATGCAGGTGAATGTATGAATACAGTAGGCTTTGAGAGATGGTCAACTCTTTTAAAGCTTTCAAATTCCATTCTCTTTGCAGGGTAAACATACAAAAAAATGAACAACGATGTTGCATTTGACGAAAGTTTGTTTTCCGAAACTGACACAAATAGCAAGGAATATCTCCAAAATGGTTCAATCTACAAATAAATTTTTTGTACAAATTGTCATTTACCGAGATCTATATGTTTTGTATAGTAAGATTTGGTCTTTCTCTTAGGGTTTACGAGTTATTCAAAAGCCATCCAGAGTAAATAGGACTACATAGGCTATAGCTACAAAACTCAAAATATTTTCATTTCTCATAAAAATATCTTAAAATGTCATTTTAATGAAAATCGTTAGAGCCCTTTTCCAGAAAATAAAGAATTTGGAAACGTTTTGTATATAAAGGGTAATTTAGGGTGGAGCAATTTTCCTCATAATTTTCATGTCGCATCCTTGAAAATCATTAAACTTAAGTAACAACTTTGGTTTTTGACTGACTTATTGTTTTTGAGTTATGCTGACAGACGGAGACACACACACACACACACACACACACACACACACACACACACACACACACACACACACACACACACACACACACATACACACAGGCATAGACACACACACACCTATCTTTTTTTCTAAAAATGTTTATTTTTTTTAATTCAAGGGGCCTCAAAACATATTTCCGATGAAATCTTGACATCAGATTTTTGGGCAGAATACAATACTTCCTCTACATCCTTTTTTCTGTAAGATCGCGTTTTTTTTTTTTTCAAGGACAGCTATAGAGATAAACTTCAAAAGAAAAACCTTTGATGAATACAAAATTTGATCGAAATCGTTTGTCGTTTCCTAGATATGGAAATATGCATACATACAAGAATTGCTCGTTTTAAGATATAAGATAATATTGCTCACAATTGGTTTTGAAAATAAAGTATCCAGCTATTAACATTTGCTTTTCAAAACAGTTATCTTATTTATATTCTTTTTAAGGTATAATTAGAAATTTAATATAGAAATTTAATATTCACATAGAGGATTTTAGTATCTGTATGACAATCTTCTAGAACTTCGAATCACCCAATATTTAACTTCTTAGCACAAGTTAATCACCTCGAAAAAACCCTTTAACCAGTTAACCTGCCCTAACCGAGATTCGATCTCTGTACCTGTTGAATGTGAGACAGGCGCGCTGCCGCCACACCACGGAGGTGGGCCCGAAAGATTTCAAGACAGAAATAGATCTGTTTGTTCTTGTAAAATATCGCTTGAATCGCACATTGCAGCAGTCGTATGGGATATGCATTTCTTTGAATGTTTGAAGCTGGTACGGGATACGCAGAGCTGATTGAATATTTGCTTATAGCAGTTTTGTCGTTATTGGCGAGCTATACAGCGGGAGTTGCAGAGCAGAGGTCAATTGTTTGCATTTCTGTGAAACGGTGGCCGTGGTTCATTTGCGTATTTCAAATTAAACAGAAATATTTCCCAAAGTTAAATTACATTTTCAGCATCATATGCTGGGCTGTACGGTTCAGTGAGTAGAGCTGGTGCATGTTTGTATAACTATATTAAACATTTATAGCCGTTTACAGTTTGAAGAGAAGCTGCATTTTCAGAGCGTTAAATAGTCACATTTCAAAACTTCTTTTCTTGACAAAAATACATCCGTTGGCACATTAATGATTCGGAATATATATGCTTGGTTTATCCGTATTTCAAACGTTTAGTCCCCCCTTACAGGAAGTAAAGGAAGTATTATATTGCACCACAAATACACGTGTTCAGATACTATGAATAAAAATCTGCTGTATTGCACTCACATGACTTTCTCTACTCTTGTACTAACCATTCTTACAAACTCGTATTCCTATATCTTCTTCGTGTTAGTTGAGATAAACATTTGTACAAATTATCTTATTGTTTATTTCGTTGTAGGTACAAGGGGAATATGGGAATACACTAGGCTTTGTGCGATAGCCAAAGCTTTTAAAGTTTTCAAATTCCGTTCTCTTTACACGGTTAACGTATAAAAAAATTAACAACGATGTTACATTTGACGAATGTTTGTTTTCCGAAATTGACACAAATAAACAAGGAGTATCTCCGAAATGGTTTACTCTACAAAAAAAATTTATTTGGACATAAATTGTGTTTGAGTGAAATCTACATTTTTGTATAGTAAGATTTTGTTTACCTCTTACGGTTTATGAGCTATTCAAAACTCATCTAGAGTAAATAGGACCACATGGGCCATAAACACAAAATTCAAAATTCATTAATTAAACCCGGAACATTAAGTACTTACAATTGTAAGTCGCCTTGGGGTATTTATCTCTGATGTGAGATTCCCTTGTGGTTAACAGGGAAAAAGTACGAATCAGCAGGGTAATTTAATGTCGTACTGGCAAGTTGGCCAATGTAGCTTAATGGTTAGAGCAGCCGCTCGATAAGCGGAAGATCCGTGGTTCAAATCGCGGCTATGGCATTGAACTTTTCAGTTTATCATTGAACCTCTTAAACATTGCCCAGACACGGCTTGTGTGCTTAAAAACACCAGCAGTAAGCTTGTTGGCATAAATAAATAATCAAAATATACATTTCATTTGTCTTAAAAATATCTTAAATATATGGCCTTTTAATCAAAATCGTTAGAGCCAATTTCAAGAAAATCAAATGTTTCGAAAAATGTTGCATGTAAAGCCAAGTTTTGGGGAAGGAATTTTCTTCAAAACCTTCGTGTCGCATCCTTAAGACATTAAACTCAAATACCAACTTTGCTTTTTAACCGACTATTCGTTTTTTAGTTATGCTGACACACACACACACACACACACACACACACACACACACACACACGGACCTTTTTTCTAAAAAAGACTTTTTTCTTTTCTTTTTTTTTTGGGGGGGGGGGATTCAGGGAGCCTCAAAACATAAGAGTCTGCCGACACCCATGCTACTAACATTCAGCGAATCATAACAGAATTGTTAATGTGAAACACATTCTTTACAGACACGTTCTATCTGATACATTGCCACATTCAGTAAAAAGCGCCTCTTTCATTGACGTTACGTTATTCACCATTAATTTTTGTATACAAGTTATTTATAATTAAGAAATAGGTAATTAATTAGTAGATGACGGAAGATTGTATTATAAGCCGCAAGTTAAATTCTTTTAGGATTTAGAGATTTAATACTTTTCTTATACTCGCAAAACGTAATTTTAAAAATATATATATATTTTTTTTTTTTTTTTTTTTTTTCTGTCAAGGGAACAAACATTTTATGAATAAAAACATTGTGTTTTTAAATAAACGAAGGCTTTAACGTCCAGAGGTATAATTTGTAAAATATGCTTCTGCGCTAAGGAGCGACCGAGGGGCTGGGTAGCGACTGAGAGACATAAGAGAGTCACACAACGCCGCTGATGATGCCTGCCGCAGCTGCAAGCGAAACGTCTGGGAGAGGAATGAAGGAGCTCAGTAGACCACAAGCTCTTGGCCCGGAAACATGTTTTACTAATTGTGCTTTTTCTTATTTAAAATGTTGTTTATTCAGAATAGAAAGGCAATCACATTTTTAAGTATGGATATATTTAACGCAATATCATGTTTAATCTCACTATATTGAAATATACAAAAATCTGATGTGTTGCACTCACATGACTTTCTCTACTCTTGTACTAGCCATTATTACAAACTCTTATTCCTACATCTTCTTCGTGTTAGTTGAGATAAACATTTGTACAAATTATCTTGTTGCTTATTTCCTTGTAGGTACAAGGGGAAGTTAGAATACAGTAGGCTTTGTGTAGTAGTCAAATGTGGTTTTAAAGCTTTGAGATTCTGTTCTCTTTACACATTCAACAAAATCTGATGTGTTGCACTCACATGACTTTCTCTACTCTTGTACTAACCATTCTTACAAACTCTTATTCCTACATCTTCTTCGTGTTAGTTGAGATAAACATTTGTACAAATTATCTTGTTGCTTATTTCCTTGTAGGTGCAAGGGGAATGTTAGAATACAATAGCCTTTGTGCGATAGACAAATGTTTGAGATTCTGTTCTCTTTACACACTTAACATATGAAACAAATGGACAACGATGATCCATTTCACGAAAGTTCCAAGTTTTCCGAAACTCGCACACATAACAAGGAATATCTCCGAAATGGTTCACCCTACAAGAAAATTTATTGGGACATAAATTGTGTATTTTAGCAAGATCTACATTTTTTGTACAGTATAACTTGGTCTATCTCTAACGGTTTACCAGTTATGCAAAAGTCGTCCAGAGTAAATACGACTACAGGGGCTATAGCCAGAAAAGTCAAGATATACATTTCATTTGTCATAAAAATATCTCAAACATATGACATTTTAATCAAAATCTTTAGAGCCATTTTCAAGAAAATCAAAACTTTCGAAAAATTTTCCATGTAAAGGGTAGTTTAGGGTGGGGTTATTTTCTTCAAAATCTTCGTGTTGCATACTTGAAAGACATTAAACTTAAATACCAACTTTGGTTTTTAACCGACTTTTCGTTTTTGAGCTATGCTGTCCACAGACTGACAGCCTGACACACAGACACACACACGGACCTTTTTCTAAAAATGCTTTTTTTTTTGGATTCAGAGAGCCTCAAAACATGTATTTCCGGTGAAATCTCCACATCGAATTTTTGGGTGGAATACAATACTTCCCCTACTTACCAGTAGAGAAAGTAAAAAGTACAGAGGAATGTGTAATGTATTTTTCCTTACACCTGTTGATATCAGAATGAGATGTTATTTGCAACTACGCTTTAAAAACATTTTATTTGTGTTAGCGTGTACGGTTTCAGAAGATAATCTGCCGACTGAGCGCTTTGCGCCGGCCGATGCGTAAACAGTAGAAAGTGACAGGCTATGACTTCCACTGTTCGCTATAACTCAGCAACTGGAATCCAATATTCTAGGAAGCCTCTCTCTGCTGTTTCATTTTAAGTGCTACTTTGTGCTCAGCATTTTGTTTTAGAAGTTCATATTTAACTCTGTTGTTTGTGAGTGCATGATGAGTGAACCGAGGAAACGTAGGTAATCCATTTAATGTAAAAGCGTGTGTGAAGTAGTAGCCTAGCTGATTGTGTTGTACAAAGAGTTGCCCAGAAGTGGTTTTGGGTACTGCAGGTGACACTGGGAGATCATCATAAGGCCGCTTTACTAATTCAGACGTGCTTCTAACCACAACGCAACCTTGGTGATATAAAGGAATCCACTATGAATAAAAGGAAACTAAGTCAAGTAGATATTGTGACGCCGGGCGCGGAGCAAAACAAAGCACTTTCAGGTTAAGCTACTTCACACAGCATACCAGGCCTGCGAGCAAACAAAGGCTGCCTCACGCGACTGTTTGTCTGTGCGTGACTAACAAAAAACAGAGCGGGAGAGCCTAAAGGGCTTTTCTCCAGAGTCATCGAGAAAGATCTGGCCACGTCATTGCCGGCGTGTTGTACGATTTCACGAAAGGGACGTGTGACATCATCCCCACTATATAAGGAGGGGAGAGAGAGTTACAGACATGAGTCAGCCAGCGTGTCAGTGAGTGCGAGACAGCTGTGTGTATGGTACTGACGTCGTGAAAGATACGTCACGTCGATGTGAAGAAGTTCTAACGAGCGTCGAGTGATGGTATCGTAAGAATTAGTGTTTCAGAGACAGAGAAACTGAAGAAAGACACTGAAAGGACTGAGTCAAGGTTTCAAGGTTACAATTAAAAAATATAGGTTGTGTTATCACAAAAGACTGTAAACTGTGTTAACGAAGAGAGGAAAGCTGAGTATTTGTGCAAAAACTTAGAATACAAAGTGATAGAAAAGTAACTGGACTGGATTGCGTCGTTTTGTTAAAATAGCAATATACTGTGAAGATTTGACAAGGCATCCAATGATACGACTATTGCCGCTCTGCAGCCGCGCTGCGTTACAATCCGGCTACGCACCATTTTTAAAGTTAGTTTAATTAAAATTAACTATAAAAGTTCCACAGTTTTTTATGCAAATATAAGCAAAAACGTCAAGGAATGTGTGTATATTTGTATAAGGTTGAAATATGCCGTTAATAGTGAATGCATACAAACATATTGAGATTTTGCAGTTCAAAATTGATATAAACTACTGATTATATGAATTGTAATAAATATTAAATGAAAGTTTATATATTAAGCTTTCTGCTGAACTTTATAACATAACTTTATCACATATCATCTCAAAGATGTTCTAATTTAAACATAGACAGTTATGCCACTTTTCGCAGGCAATATTACCCAATGTTTTTTTAATATATCGCAATTTAATTAAATTAAGAATTTAGAAGATACTGTAATTTGCTTTTGTAATCCATGTAAAAAATTTGAAGTGAATCATAGGCACGATGGTCATTTTTTTTTAAATTTGCTTGATTTGTCGTCGAATGACTAATGTACAGTAGCTCCATCTTGTTCAAAACATATTCTTATTTGGTTATTTAGTGGCATATCATCCAGCAATCATCAGTTCACTATAAACGTGATTAACAATGGACAATAACCTGTAGACACGTGTAGAAGTTGCCACTTGTACGTCACGTATTAAAGCAGAGGTACAATTACCTGTGTTAAAGTCCCTCTGGGCACATGCTGAAGCTGCCATCTATGCGTCACGTATAGAAGCAGAGGTGCAGTTAGTTAGCACTAATGCCTTCGGACACGTGATAGAGTAAGATGGGAATTAGCTCTAGAAGAACTCCCCGTCACTTAGCGAGACATGAGATATTTCCTAACAAATCCGTTGCGATATGACCACGTTTGAGTAGTTAAAGCGAGGTATTAGAAATAGAGAAAAATATTTAAACTAAATATAAAAGGTAATAATTATGTCAACAAACTTACTGCTGATGTTTTTAAACACACAAGGCAATGTTTAAGAGGTGGAATCAGGATTGAAAAATTCAATGCCATAGCCGGGATTTGAACCACGGATCTAACGCCAGCATTAAGTTTGTTGGCATAAATAAATAATAATTACCATCTAAAGGTTACTTAAGCCCGGGACATAAAGTACTTACTATTGTAAGCCGCCCTTGGGGTACTTATCGCTGAAGTGAGATTCCCTTGTGGTCTAACAGGGAAAGTACGAATCGGCTGGGGAATTTAATGTCATACTGGCAAGTTGGCCATGGTAGCTTAACGGTTAAAGCAGCCGCTCGATAAGCGGAAGATCCGTGGCTCAAATCCCTGCTATGACATTGAATTTTTCAGTCATGATTCCAACTCTTAAGTATAAAAATTTGACTACCAAATAAACAAATGGATGTTATGTGTTACACAACACACGCTATAGAGATATTAACAATTGGGATGATTACTTATGTTTGCTTCTACACAGTTACAGAATGTGTGATTTGGGGTTAGGGAATCTATATTCCCAACACTAACCTACTTTCGTTGAATGTTTGAATAAAAAGATTGCGTATTCTTTGAACTTGAGCATTAAGGAGCCAGATAAAGTTAACAAAGAGACGTATTCATTTGCGGCCTTGAACACCTAAGGTAAATTGTTTGGAACAATTGCTTATGAGTAGGGCTAGGAAGTTCATGCATTTGCATGTTTTATCATAGGGGTTAAAAATGTATGCTTTTACATTATGTGCACGAATTATGGAATTTAATTATTTGGACATGATTTTATGATGCATATAACCGCATATTTTCTTGATTTTGATAAATGGATACTATTTCAATATTATAGCCCCTATATTGCATATTTTAATGATTTTTATGGCTTTTTATTATTTTTTTCAATCTGGATAATATTTTTCATATTGGTAGTATTGCACTTGATGGTGCAACTCACGAAGATTTCAATATTGTAGTCCCTATATTGCATATTTTAATGATTTTATGCTTTTTTTATTTTTTCATCTGTATAATATTTTTCATATTGGCATTTCTGAGACAATGATTCTTTCCCATTGGTAAATAGATTTGCGTCCAGTATGAAGTTAATTTTTGTTAAATCTCCTAAAGGAGTTCAGTTGTTTAGAGCAACAGCACCTAATATCCGACTTCTTCCTGCACCAGTGTTAACTCGATGGGGAACATGGGTCGATGCAGTTTTATATTATGCTGAGCACATAGAAATAGTTGAAGAGGTTAATTTATTGGACTCGAAAGATGCTTTATCAATAGAAACTGTGCAAAATATTCTGTCAGGCTGAGGGTTAAAAGAGGATCTTAGTTTCAAATCTCATTTTTGTTTCTTACCAACAGCCATAACGGCATTGGAAGCTATAGGATCTCCTTTGCATGAATCACTGACTTTTAAAAAACAATATGTGATCTAAGTTCGGTTCCTGGTAGCATAGGACATGTTTTGCGAGACAATAGACAATGTTTTACAGTTGAAAACTTGTGCAAAGTGTTGGTTGTGAACTGCAATTTAACAGTTAAATACTAGCAGCGGAACCACTTCTGCTTCAACCTCTAAGGAATAAGGTAACTTTATTTATTATTTATACTAACTCGTCTTGTCTACCTCAAAGGTACATTAATTGTTTTAATTAAATAGTGCATATTTCTTGGCATATTTTCAAGCTTTTAAGAGCATATTGGCATGCATATTTCTGTGCTTTTTAGGGCATGAACTTCCGAGCCCTACTTATGAGCAATGATGTTTACTAACGTGTTAGTCTTTGGGTTTATCTATGTTGAGTTACTTTATAAACATCACATGCACACACTTATAGTCCTATAATTCCAGACTCTACAGAGGGCGGGAAATAATCCTGACAAATTCCCATTCTACAGCCAGAAATTGCAAGCACTTTATGGTTTCAAAACCAGCAGACCTTAGAGGCAGCCTAAATTAACAGATTTTAAACAGTAATAATACTTTATACTTGGTGTAGCTGGTAGAAAAAGTAAAATTGGTAGATCTATTTTGTTTTGTTTCTGAGAGTGCCTCGGTCAGGCTAAGGCGTTGCTTATTTTGGCAGCAGTATAGACAGTTGAATAACTGTAAGAAGAAATATTTGGTTGAAGATGAGCAGAGAAGTGATACGTGCATCATTACGATAGGGCTTGCTTTGTGTGCTGACTTGATTGGGTACATGCCCTTTAAGACTACGGTGTCTGTCACACCCTGCAGTCGCCACTTTAGCTTCATTAGGACTGAGTTATATCATTCTAGCTTACACCATATTACGTAGAGTGCTCTGGATATTTTCAAATGGAACTTTCACACTTATGAATTTCACCAAATTTAGCCACATAAATATTAAAATATTCACTTAGCTATAATTCATACATTACAACATTGCCTGTCTGAAATCAAACTGCATTAAGGGCAGATGTAGGTAAAATGATTGAACAATTGCATTTGTTGTTTTGTTTTTGTTTTCATTAAAATAGTTACAGTAATGGGATTATATTCGTGATGTTTCATCATTGTATCGTCACTTTAAGTATTGAAAAATAATTTAAATAGCAATGAAAATTACTCTGCCACGCCCCCTTTTTACTTCCTCTTTAAAATAGTTTGCTATGTTTTTATTTCTTGCTGTTTTGACTGTCAGTTTCTTAAGTATTTATTGTTTGTGCAATTTTGGAAGGCTGTGAACAAGATGGCGAAATGCGTTAATTGAGCTCGCTTTGTTTTAAGGTGTTTATTTGTGAAACGCCTTTGCAACATGAAGATCAAAGTAAATATTTAATAATGTTAATAAACATGTTAGTTAAATGTGGGTAAGATTTTACTGGAATGGAATTTCAAGAATTGTGCCACAGCAACGATATATTATTTATTTCTCAATAACGACAATACATATAAAAATTCTATTCCACAGAATTGTGTGTTGTGTATTAAGGATAATTCATAAAAATTGTCAATGAAGTATCTCAAGTAGTTTTTCAAAAAATGCACTTCATTGCTTTTAGATAGCAAAAAGCATAATACAATTTACACATGAAAGGGTCTGAAAAAATTACACAATATATAAACAAGCATTAGTAATTATCACACCAAAACTCTGTTTTCCAGCTTAGAAAATGTAGTAGTTAAAAATACTTTTTCGGGATGATATTTTTTTCCTACGACCCCCTACCCCGCTCAAAGTACTCAGTCTTTGTAGCATTAATAATTTTCAAGATATTTGTTGTTATTTATTTAAATTTTACAGTAATTTACATTTTCTGAGGTGATCTCCATTTTGTTTTTGTCGATATTGTGGAAAAAGCAATATTTGAAAGGCAGCATACAGTGTCCCACATTTTAAACATTTACTATGCTCTCAGCCTCTTTTGTTTTCACATTCTCCGCTACCTTCTTACAAGTAGAGGAAATACTGCATACCACCTTAAAATTCGTTACTCAGATTTCACCAGAAATAAATATTCTCAGACTCCATGTCTGTGTGGGGGTGTGTGTGGTGTGCGCGCACGTACTAATTAATAATTATTCATACAAATTCTTATTCCCCTATCTTCATGTTATTCGCGATAAAGATTTACAGAAATTATCTTATTGCTAGTTTTCTTGTAGGTACAAAGGGAATGTGGGAATGCTGCAGGCTTTGAGCGATAGTCAAATCTTTTAAAGCTTGTCACTAAATAAGGCTTCGAAATTCCATTTTCTTTGCATGGCCCAGAGAGGAAAAAAGTGAATAATCACCTTCGATTTCAGAACAGCATAAGTATTGCAAAAGACACACAAATAACAAGGAATATCTCCACAAAAAATGCACAAAAATGCATACGTTCTGCATTTTAACGAGAACTACATTTTTGTTTAGTAAGATTTGGTCTATCGCTTACGGTTTACCAGTTACTATACAAAAATCAAGAGTAAACAGGAGTATATATATGCTAACTAAACTAAACTAAACCCCGGCGTGACAGCCCATGAAGGGCCAAGGCCTACCGCCTAGCCGCTGCGTCCCCCACCTCTGCCCACTACAGGCGTCATTGGTGGGGTGCAGTATTGGAGGGTGGGACGTGGTCAGCGCCCCGAGCCCTCCCGGCCAGTTATGCGGTCTTCTTGACCTGGGGCCGCTACTTCTCCATCAAGTAGCTCCTCAATTGGTCCCCCCGGGACCTAACGAGGCTGAGTGCACCCCGTGCCAGACCTCCCAGAGGGGATAAAATCCCCATGCTGGTACCGGGGATGAAACCCGGGTCCTCCGCGCCAGAGGCGAGCGCGCTAATATATATATATATATATATATATATATATATATATATATATATATATATATATATATATATATATAGTTTAGGGTAGAGGAATATCCTTCAAAACCTTTCTGTTGGATCCTTGAGAGATATTAAACTTAAATACAAATTTGGTTTTTAAGTTTTTCGTCCATCAGTTATGCTACACACACACACCCGCGCGCGCACATGCACACACACAGGAACGTTTTTCTAAAAATGCTTTCTTGTATTCAAGGGACCTCAAAACATATTTGCGGTGAATTCTGAATAGTAAATTTTTGGTGCAATACAGTAATTCCTCTACTTGCTATACGTAGTACAGAAAGTAAAAGGGAAACCTGGCTTACATGGCAAACTTCGTATTATGTTCTATGAATGCGATACAAATATTTTTCAAAGGAATCTGTGCATAATAAACTGCTGTTAGGTGGACAATGTTGGCTTTCTCAAAAATGGCTTTAATGATTTTGATTAAATTATGTTTTTAAGATATTTTCATGAGAAATGAGATGTATATTTTGACATTCCTAGGGCTGCCTCTGGAGCTCTTTTTATTCTTAATGTTCCAAAACTGGTAAACCATAACAGAAAGACTAAATCTTACTGCACAAAGCAAAGGTTTTCATGACTAGATGCTAGCGATATTCGTTACGGGCCACCTGTTTTAAAGTTATCAGTTTACTGATTTCGTACTAATTTGTGCTTATAAAGTCGCCCATCTGGGAATGATTTTCCCAACGCTAGTTCAACATTTCTGGGCGGTCTAAACCACAAGCAAATATCATAGAGTTCTCGTACAACTCCATCTCTATGATTGCATTAACAACAATGGATTGCATATTTTAACACCAACTAAACCGACATTTTATCGCCACTCCACACCTTCATCTCCTAACTTGTTTGATATAGGATTATACAAAAATATGCATTCTCCAATATATGTTACTGCTTTAATTGCCCTCGATTCGGACCATTGTCTAGTTATAAATGCATTTGTGTCATATCCATACGTAACAATATAACCACGCCTGATAAACGGCTACGTCAATTGGGACCAGGTTCAATCAAGACTGGATGTAGTATTAAATTTAGTCTATCATCCAACCTCCCCATCCATATTAATAACACAGTTCCGCACTCCATTTGTTCGTGTGTCAGAGAATTAACAGCTTGCCTACACCGACCGACCGACCATTTGTGAGATATTCCTTGTTAATGACCTCAATTTTCAAATATTTACAGTACTTTTCATAACGGGAAGTTATTGGTTTATTCTTGTCCCCTCCTTGCCATGCAAAAGAATGGAATTTCAAAACTCTAACACAGTCAAATCTTTTAAGAGCTGGTTTCTATCGGTTAAGCCTATTGTGTTCTCCTGTTTCAGTTGTGTGTACAAGGAGATATTTAATTAAGTCACTTCTAGAAATGTCTATCTCAATATCAATTAATGCAAGTAGATGTACATAAAATGCGAGTAGTGATTCAAGACAGTCTATTTGTATGTCCGACAGAGAGTAACATCTGAAACCAATATTATCAATAAACTCAGTTGCACGTTGGAAATATCGACTTGAGTAAACCGCGCTGAAACGCGACGTGGGTCTTCGAAATATTCTGCTCTCCTATGCACACAATCATTTTTTCCATGGCTGTACAACAAAACGTACTTGTGTAGCGAAAAAATATTCACATGTGTTACTCACATGACTTTCTCTACTCACTCTTGTACAAACTATGCTTAGAAAGGCTCATTCCTTATGCCATTCATGTTAATAGACCTTTATAGAAATTGTTTTAGTGCATATTTCCTTTTAGGTATAATGTGAATAGTGGAATGCATTGGGCTTAAAGTTTAGTCAAATCTTTAAGCTCCGCCTTTGCATGTTCACAAGAAAGAAAACAAAACGAATAACATCTTGCTGTTTGAGAAAAAATTAAAACCTATAATAAGGAATTTTTAAGAAATGATTAACAATTATTTCAAATAAATTGCGTGCTTTAACGATATCTACATTTTTTGTAGTAAGTTTATGTTCATCTCTTACGGTTTACCATTTAAGCAAAAATAGATATTGTAGAATGAAGAGCACCTTAGAGACTATTCCCAGAAAACTGCAGATATGTGTTTTATTTGTAATGAAGGTATCTGAAAATCCTAATAATTTAAACAAAATCGTTAGAGCCCTTTTTGAGAAAATCAACATTTTCTAAAGATTTTCCATCTCAAAAGTATTTTGGGAAGAAGAACTTTTTTTTTCGTAAAGTTAAATGCCCAGTTTGGTATTTAAGTGACTTTTCGTTTTTCAGTTGTACTGCTGACAGACAGACAGACAGACAGATACATGTCAATTTTTTCTATACACACTGTTTTTTACTTTCTCTGCTACGTATAGTAAGTAAAGGGAAATATTATATCCGACCCAAAATTACGATGTCGAAATTTCACCGGAAACATGTTTCGAGTCCCCTGAATACAAAAAGCATTTTTACAAATAGGTGTGGGTGTGGGTGTGGGTGTGGGTGTGGGTGTGGGGGTGGGGGTGGGGGTGGGGGTGGGGGTGGGGGTGGGGGTGGGGGTGGGGGTGGGGGTGTGGGTGTGGGTGTGTGTGTGTGTTTCTGTCTGTGAACAGTGTTCCCATATTAAGTTTTAAACAGTATTCCATGCTTTAGTGTATTCTATATATTTCTGAGATTTATAGTACCAAGCCATTAGTAATTATTGATCTTAAACTGATATGTGTAATAACGCATGTGGTGGAAAGTAAAAAAGGTTGCTTTAACATATAAACTTGAGTTTTAAAGACATACTGATGATACTTTGTCTTTTCATAATGCTAATCATGTATTTTAAAAGTATTTCTTTTATTTTTTGCAGGTGAGTTAGGCTGTACCTTTCTTTGGGAAATCAGGAGAACTTAAGGTATGATGATTTTGAGCACATCCAATAAACTATTATTTAATATTAGTAACTAATGCAGACAAGCAAAAAGAAAACTGGAAAATATTGTACTTTATAACATTAATACTGTTTACTAATATTTGGGATTATATCGGTTCTGTGGAAGCCATGTGTATTTTAAAACAGATGAACGTCGAAACCGAGCTAAATCAATGAGAAATGCAAAACAATCGAAGAGCTTCCTGGAATAAGGGTGTAACCAATATATTTGTAGGGTTAAGGTTATTTTCTTTGTAGTGTACATTGTCTGGGGTAATGATTGCCTATGACTCAAACTGCAACTGCTAGCCCAGAGGGACTGAAACCTTCTGAATGAACTCAAATCTCCAAGGAACAATAAGAACATAATCTAAGGTTCACAAACGAGAAAACAATGTTCACTTACAACTGCAGTGTGTATTCATAATTAACAACGGCTGTGCAACTTAAGATTTTAACATTTAAAAGTCTGATGTTTTGCACTCGCATGACTTTCTCTACTATTGTACTAACTTACAAGCTCTTGTTCCTAGATGTTCTTTGTGTTACTTCAGATAAACATTTGCAGAAGTTATCTTGTTGTTTATTTCCTTGTAAATGCAAGGGGAATATGAGAATACAGTAGGCTTTGAGTGATAGTCAAGCTTTGAGATTCCGTTCTCTTGACACGGTTAACGTATAAAGAAATGAATAATAATGATCCATTTGATCAAATAAAAAAAAAGTACATAAATGGTGTATTTTAGCACGATCTACATTTTTGTGCTGTAAGATTTTGTCTATCTCTTACGCTTTACCAGTTATGCAAAAGTATTCCAGAGTAAACAGGACTACATATCCAGAAAATTCAAAATATTCATTTCATTTGCCATAGAAATATTTCTAACATGCCATTTTAATAACTCATTACAGTTGTTTTCAAGAAAATCAAAATTTTCGAAAAATTTTCCATGTGAAGGGTGTTTTAGGTCTGAACAATTTCTTTAAAATCTTTGTGTCGCATCCTTCAACGACATTAAACTTAAATGCCAACTTTGTTTTTTAACCGACTTTTCGTTTTTGAGTTATGCTGTTCACAGGCACGCACGCGCGCGCGCACACACACACGCACACACATACACGGACCTTTTTCTAAAAATGCTTTTCTTGGATTCAAGGGGCCTCAAAACACATATTTCCTGTGAAATCTCGACATCGAATTTTTGGTGGAATACAATACTTCCTCTACCTTACTATACGTGGTAGACAAATTAAAAAGCAGTAAGTTCCTCTTTCATTTTTGTTATTTTCGGTGATTATGTTCATTTGTATCTGTTAACATCAAACGTTTAGTGTTGTTCATTTTAAACATGGCTGCCCCAACTATTTTTCACTTTTGGTATACACTACTGTTTCACTTCACAAATAGGTAGCTGTCATCACTTCCCAATATGGAAAGGTCCTTTCTCCTTTATTTCCTAACAAATGGACAACCAAGTACTACAAAAATTAAATTTTGAGGTTTTCTTACAGCCAGAGATGTTTGATTCGTTTTGACATGCTCGAAAAGTGTTGGACGCAAATTCCTCCGCTCCCAGGTGCGGATCCTAATTAGTATCTGCAGTGATTGCTGGTCAGTCGATTTCTCGTGTTGTTAAATTTCCGCTCGCCACCACGTAGCTCGGAGGCAATGCCGGTCACGTGGTTATGATGCTGCTCGTAGCTTAGCCAGTGGATGCTACGTATCATGTGGTGCCATCTGTTGCTGAGTGATGAAGTGAGGTTTATGCTGGTCAGATATCATTTCAAGGCATCAAACTTGTAACTGTAGCTGGAGAGCCGTAACATGGCTCAGTAGGAAGTTACATTTGTAGGAAATTGGATGTAACATGACTACTGTATACTGGTGGCATATTACTGACCACTAGAGCCACCTTGTGGAGAAGGGCTGTAACATCACTCACAACGGCTGCCATACTCGTGCTGGATCGTCACCAGAAGTCTAACTTGTTAAATAAAAGTCCTAACGTGAAATGAATGTGAATGGTGGAAAGATAGAGAAAGGAAATCCCTAAAGGAGAGTGGGAAGGAATATTGGTCAAGAAAAGGCATTGTAAAAGCACGAAAACAGCTTTGTGCTAAACAAGATGCAATAAGAGGGCTCCATTATAACAGATTGTGGGCAGTTATGCAGAATAAATGAATGTAAGGTGGTCATAGCAACATCAAGTGAACAAATCCCCATCCTTCTGGAATATCAAACAGGGTTCTTCACTTAAAACCTAACGGGTGCACAACATTTCGTCTGTGCATGATTGTGTGTGCCACAGCCGGCTTTGTTCCTACATAAACTCCGTGCGTAAATCATGTAAAACACTCTTACCTTATACAAGATGGTGGAAATGTTGTCCATCCTCACAAGACTAAACAAGCATTATATTGGGAGAAGACATTCTGATTAAGTTGGGACACTGTAATGTCTCCTATCTCATTTCTAATATTTTGTTTTAGTTTTTCAATGTATGAGGATTTGTCTCGTAAACTTTGTGTTTCAGGTTATTACCCCACACACAGATCGGGGGAGTGAGAAGGCACTAATCACTCTATTTTCAAACACTTCCCTAATTTTATCCATGGACTCCTCTGCTGTATGGACAGTAGCAGAATCTTGTTGAAGCCACCTACTACTTCTGTCAGTTCATTATAAAATGGGGTCAAATGTCACTTCGCTGCCTCTCTACATTTACAGTCTGCTAGTAGAATATTGGACCGATCGTGCATCTAGCGCTAACAGCACACTGAACTGCAACTCTCCGATCATAATGAGGGATTCCTTGAACGCGATGTGGATTTTCAGAGACCCAGTACAGACTAGCCGCGCGCACAACGGCAGCCGGTAGTGGGGGAATACAGCAAGGTCGCGGAGAGGCGAAACGCCGTGTGCTCCGTTAGGATTTAAATGAAGAACCCTGTACCTGGACTGACTAAGAACATGTTTGAAATGTCACTGTTATTTCAACGTGCCGCACAGGAGTTTCTTTTGTTTTTTTAAAAGACGAAAGCTTTCTTACATGATCTTGTTTATTTTTATATTATAATTATTATCAGTGTACTGTTGTTGTTATGTTAACAACAACAACGTTGCTACTATTACTACTACAGGTACTACTGCTAATTTTTTGTTTTATTCCGCAGGAAGAATAGCTTTTAAAGGGCATAATTCTTTATGGTGAATTGTATTTACACCAGCTAAAAAACCTCTACCTAACACTACTTATTTTGGAACTGCGTGAGGGCATAACATCAAAATAATAGCTGGACAACATCTTCTGTTTCCATAGTCTCTAATATAGATGGTTAATGCTTTCATTTCTTTACAGGCTAAGATATTACTTACCATTGTTGGTATTAAACTTTCCGATGTCAAGACCAATCCTAATGTGTTATTAACATCCCTTCTTATTCCTTATGCTCGCAGTAAAATATTGTGTTCTGCGGTATGCTCTTCTGAACAATATCTACATTTACCTAGTAGTTTGTGATTTTTTCATCTTTAATGCGTAGTTTAGAAGTCTGCCATGCCCTGTTAATACTTGGGTCAAGAGTCAAGCACTAATCCATATGTCGCAATTTACAGTCTATCCATGTAGCAATATCTGGAATAAGCCTCTTCCTTCATTGGCTAACTACAGTTGCTTCATCCCATCGTTATTGCCATTTTTAATCATTTCTTTCCAATAGCTCTTTTGCACAAACGACAAATTTCCGGCTTTGTTTCGTGTATATATTGCCTCTGTTTCACCTGAAGGTCAATTGATGATACTCCTGCAATCACCTGTAGTGTTCCATTAGAAACACTTTGAGAAAATCGTCCTAAGCAACATCTTCCTTTGTATCCCCTCCATAACCACTACGTGTTTCTTCCTCATAAGAGCAGTACCCCATATTGGGGAAGCATATAACAAAACACAGTTGGTCGATCTAGGTCCTCCAATACTGCTACTGCTACAACAACAACTACTACCGCTGTCGCCGCCGCCTCCACTAGTACTATTGCTACAACTACTGCTTCTGCCGCTACTACTACCACTAATGATAATGATATAACAATAAGAACAATAGTAATTATTACAATTATTAACATATATTACAGAGAGTTCTGAAGATATCCTTTACAGTTATTTTTAACATTATGTAACATTAAAAATAAGAAACCATGGTATTTAATGTTACAATTAAATATCACGCAATTATTCTGAGCCAATAAATAAGTTTAAATGTTAAGGAAATGCAAATTCTTACAGAATGTAAACTGACACGGATAAGACAACTAACAACTTGAATCAAATAAATGGAAGAATTATACGATTTTTGAAAAAATAACGATGCCTAAATTATTACAACTGAAATTATATAAAATAACCTCAAAACGAAGCTTAATATTTGGCTCTGAAATTTGAACATTAAGAAAGAAAGATGAAGAGCATATAAATTTCTAAGACTATAATCTAGAAGAAATAAAGTTAGAAACGAAACAATTAGGAATCGTTTAGTTGGTGTAATATAGTAGATGATAAAGTGAAACATTAATATGGAGAGAACATATTCTAAGACTACCTGGAGTTTGTCTGAAATTGGAGGACCAGAAAGATGGTCAATTCAACCTAGAATCTTGCACTGGACACTCGAGACCCAATTCTTGGCTGTGATATTAGTTTTAGAAGGTAAAATAATTATTTTCTTGCATATTCATATCTGGTTTTAAAATAAGTCAGTTATAATCCATGAATCAATTTTTCCACTTCCTAAACATTTTAGATTTTGGTGGTTACACACTTATTACAGGGAGGTTTTCAATTGCACCTACAGAAAATCACTTGATAAACAGAGCCCCTAATTATCCTAAATAGTGTTATAAAAGGTTTATTGGCATTTATACATGTTCGTGATTCGCTAGTACCTTCTATCAAAATCTCAAATATTGTTTATCAAAATAGCATAAATATTATTAATATAAATAATGTTCCTTTGTATCATTACGTTGTGTATATTAATAGTTGTATGTAGCAAGAATATTTTAATTATGATTAGGACTTGAGCATCTCGTCTTAATCATTAACAACTCTCCTGGTGAGTATAATGATTTATGATGCACTGGTGTGTTATTGAATAAATTAATAGTGTAACCAAAGGCCATAAATCAAAATTAGATTCGTGAGCTTAAATTTCTCTGTATTAATGTATAAAGGAACTGTTTATTTAGTAAACAAATGACATTAATTTCGAAGAAGATGTAGGAAACTGCTGAGATTACAATTAGAGTTTAAAAAATGTAATTTTTTTGCACTCGCATAACTTTTTCTAATATATATTGCGTCTTAGTTCCTACCGTTATAGCCTCATTACATAATATTCTATTATGTGTTACCAACGCTGTCATTTGTCAGGATTACATCAGTGCCGCCAGTGTGCCAGAATTTCATTACATAGGAATTCTTCTACATGGAAGTGAATCTACTGACTTAGGGCTGTCGTTTTTAACCACACTTAAAAACCATCGGTTTAGGCCGGATTTGAACCTGCGACCTTGGGATCAGCAGACCAAACAAATACCAACTGAACTAACTGAACCACCATGCGTAAAAAAATGATGTGATAATGATAATGATTTTGTTTTTTAACGACGCTGTCAATTGCTAGGATCACATCAGCGCCACCGGTGTGCCGGAATTTCGTCCCGAAGGAGTTCTTTTACGTGCTAGTAAATCTACTGACTTAGGGCTGTCACTTTTAACCACACTTAAAAACCATCGGTTTAGGCCGGATTTGAATCCGCGACCTTGGGATCACTAGACCAGCGTCTAACCAACTGAGCCACCCAGACCGACGAAAAATGATGTGCATCACTTATTGGATCATAGAGAGTGGAAGGGAAGTCATTACATTCCATCTAATATGAGCTTTATAGAAGCATTACAAACCACAAAACATAATGACATTTTGTTCTTTGATCAGGTGATTTCGAAACAATAAATGGTTTTTGATCCAAGTTGGATGCGTAATTCCATAAGAATGCACGAAGATAACAGTTTGTTACTTGTAAGATGCATAGAGTAACCTATTTCTGACATAGCTTTGGCAGTAATTATGCGACATCACACAGGGTTTCGAAATAATTAATCACTTAAAAGATGTGAAGGAATATTCCAAGCTGTTCTCTCACACGTGCAGTATGTTGACAACGTTGCGTGGAGGTTGGTCAGGGAATTGACCTGGTTTGTGAATGTAAACAGGTCTGGCACTTTCGCTTTCAGATGTTTTGGGAGTTAACACTTGTGACTGGCCTACACTCGCGCAGTAAACACAGAAGAACAAGGCAGGGTATTTGTTTGTGTTCTCAAGAAGCACCCTTGGTGTGTTTGTTTATGTACTAAGCTAGTGAAAGTGACACACACACAATCTGCAGTGTTGCCAGCTTGTTTTCGAGAAAACTAGAATATCTCCGTAGGAAATGTTCAGAGACAAAAACGTAAGATACGAAACTGGTTTAAATTAATGCAATTAATTCGCTTTCACCCAGTACATATCCTTGTACTAAGCACTTCATTCTCCTAATATTTTTGAAGAGAATTCAGATTTTTATGCAATTTATAAGTTGCGGGTTGCATAAACTGCCGAACCAAATATTATGAACTCCTTATGAAATTGCTATTGAGAATGCTGCTGGTATAAATAAGTTGCAGCCTAATTTTGGTTCCAAATGAATCATTTTATGAAAAACATTACATTAAGGGAAAAGCGTATACCTACTTGTCTTTTAGGAACATCTCTTATTACTCCAAAAGCCATTCGCTATGATATAAGAAAGCTAAACATTCTAATAAACTGCGTAAGTGCAGAAAACATATTTTATGCTGACTAATGGAGAAAGGAATATTAGAAACCTCTCGAAGTGTAATATATTCCAATACACGTCCATTTACTAAATTATATTACTGCGGCACAGTAAGCAAACACACCCGTAGGGAAATGTCGATAAATACAGGCTTGGCGAACATCGGGACATCGGTAATACCGGAGAAATTTATTGCAGCTGTTTCAGCTCAGGCACAAAAACATCTACGTCTCGCCCCTTCAAAATGAACATAATGCTATTTGTTTTCATTAAACGTATTCCTTGATTTTTCTAAGTACAGGATGTTTCAGAAGTAATGCCTCAAGTTAATTAAGAAGACGAGGTCAATGCCAAAGATAATCTTCGGCGAATTTTGTATCGTTTCCTGGGGTCTTTTGAGGCGTGTTCTTCACCTTATCTATCACAGAGTGTGCTGGCTTGATAACACGGCAATAAGGGGCAAAAGAGGGGAGATTGAAGGCTTTGCTTTTTCTGAAAAAGATGCAGTAACACACACGCACGCACGCACGCACGCACGCACGCACGCACGCACGCACGCACGCACGCACGCACGCACGCACACACACACACACACACACACACACACACACACACACACACACACACACACAAAATTGTCATATACAGTACGTTTATTACAAAACTTGGCTGACGCGCACGTATATAATATAAATTGCTACAGTCAGGTTTAACGATAAAGAATACACAATAATAAAATAAAAAACAGTCGAGTTACACAGAACGTCGAGTTTTCGAGAGTCGAATTATCGGGATTCAATACCAATCTTGGTATTGAAGTTCCCAATCATTCAAGGATGTGACACGAAGATTTTGAAGAAGCTGGATGTCACATAGAAAAAATGTCGAAAGTTTTGATTTTCTCAGAAAGCCTTAACGATTTTGATTAAAATGCCGCAGGTTTAAGATAATTAATTATGTTTATGACAAATAAAGTGTATATATTGAGTTTCCTCGGAATAGTCTCAGATACCTTCTGCATAACTGGTAAACCATAAGACATAAACATTTTAACACACGCATTTCTTGTTAGTGATTTGAATCTTTTTCAGCTTTTCCTTCTGCCTTTCAGCGTCGGGCCTTCTATCCATTTTCTGTACTGTTCTTTATCCAATGCCTTCCTTTTCTTTTCTTGATATTTCTCCAATATATGTTTCCCACTTTTTTCTTGGTTTTCCCCGTCTGCTACTCCATTCTGGTCTTACCTCAAATACTTGTTTTGTCTCCCGCTGATCATCCTTTCTAATTAGGTGTCCGTACCATTTTAAATTTCTTTCCTATACATCTTCCACTAATAAGTCTATTCTTAGACGTTCCTAAATAATTTTATTTCTACGTCTATCTTTTCAAGTATTTCATTTCTGCTGACGTTACTCTGCTTTTATGTTTTCTAGCATTACCCACGTTTCTGGTCCTAACAATAAAGTCGCTAAATATACTGTTTTATATATTTAAATGTTCACCTTTTTTAATAATTATTTCTTTCCGATTACACTGGTCGACAAGATTTTTTCACAAGAAATCTGAATAGTGAATCTAGTGCATTTTTTCATCCTGAATTCAGATATGTAGTCAGAATTTTCCCATCAGGCATAGTTTTTCTGTGAAAGCTACTTTTCAAAATATGATTTTAGCGTTTTCTTTGATCTGTCATAGGAACCTTTACCTCATATGTAGCTATTTTACTCAAGCCGTATTTATTGAAATTATTTGTAATATCACGCTGAAGCACCACAAAACAAGACTGTGCAGGTTCATTCATGTTTAGACATGCTCAGACCTGTCTGGCATTGTGATGTGTCAGTATTGAGCTGACTGTGACATTGTTCACTAGTGAAATATTTCCTTCCTTTCTGTTTAGAAGTGTATTGTGTATGTTGTGCATGTTGTATTTCAGTGCTTATGTTTTCATCATGCCAAGAAAGTGTGTAAATCATGCAGATAATTTCTGCTATATTTGTGGTGATCTGACCTTCAAGTCTCAGAGGCAAAATATGACCCCACTTGTAAAGAAGTGTTATCATCTTTACTTTGGCTGTCAAGTTGGTGATTTTGATAAGAGCTGGGCCCCAAATACATGCTGTGTTTCGTGTGTTAGACTGCTGACTGGGTGGAAAAATGGTACACATCATATGCCATTTGCAATTCCCATGATTTGGAGGGAACCGAAGGATCAATCAACTGACTGTTGTTTTTGTTTGACAAATATTAAAGGAATCACATCTAAAACAAAATATACAGTTAAGTATCCGAATTTGCAATCTGCATTGAGACCTGTCTTACACAGTGAAGAGTTCCCCGTACCAGTATATGTAGATACAACCTTAAGTGATAACTCTGATTCTGACCTAACTGAAACTCAAAATGATTCAGATGAAAATAAAAATGATCTTACATATGAAGCCAGTAGCTGTTCATCAGAACCATACTTTCCCAATCAGCAAGACCTTAATGACCTGATTCGGGATTTAAATCTGTCTAAACTGCAAGCTGAAGTTTTAACTTCCAGACTCAAAGGGTAGAATTTACTCCAAAAATATGTAAGAATAAGTAGTTATCGTAGCCGCCATAGTGTTTTCAAAGAATACTTCTCTGAAGAATATGGTGTTGTGTTTTGTAATAATATTTGTTCACTTATGGAAACTCTTGGGCATCAACACCGACCAGATGAGTGGCGATTGCTCAGACTCCTCTAAAGTAAGTTTGAAGGCTGTGCTGCTACATATTGGCAATGAACTTCCATCAATACCAGTAGCGCATGCCGCTATGAAAGAGACATATCAAAATATGAAACTAATTTGGGAGAAAATACAATATGGAAAATATGAATGGAATATCTGTGGTGATTTAAAGGTCATTGCTTTATTGCTTGGTTTGCAACTTGGGTTCACCAAATTTTACTGTTTTTTGTGCGAGTGGGACAGCAGAGATAAGAAGTCTCACTACGTTTGAAAGTCATGGCCAAAACGTGAATCTCTCCTCACTGGCCAGAAAATGTGGCATGTGTCCCTTTAGTGAATCCTGAAAAAATATTTTTACCTCCATTGCATATTAAGTTAGGAGTTATGAAAAATTTCGTCAAAGCTATGGATAAACTTTCTGATGGATTCTTGTACTTGAAATCGAAATTCCCCAAAGTCAGTGATGCTAAATTGAAAGGAGTTTTTATAGGACCACAAATCCGATCATTAATGGCTGATGAACATTTCGAGGGACTGTTAAATCCACTGGAGAGAGCAGCCTGGCAGTCTTTCAAAAGTTTATGTTGCAATTTTCTTGGAAACCATAAAGCAGAAAACTATCGTGACATAGTGGCTGATCTTCTGCATTCTTATAAAGCTATGGGATGCAACATGTCTTTAAAAATTCACTTCTTGGACTCTCACTTGGACTTCTTCCCCGAAAACCTTGGAGCTGTCAGCGATGAACACGGTGAGCGTTTTCATCAGCAAATTTCTACGATAGAGAAGAGGTACCAAGGCAAGTGGAGTTCCAATATGCTGGCTGACTACTGTTGGACTAAAATGAGAGACATTCCAGATGCAAAATATACCCGAAAATCACTATCCACCACTTTCTAGGTAAGTCAGAATCAGTAGTTATAATTTTGAGTTAGATAGCTAGTTACGGATTTTTTAGAATATTATAAAAATTCAAATGAATATCACACAAAACTCCTGCCCGATGCGGACAAACTGTAATTATATTTGAATTCAGCACGAAAAATACTTTTAGAATCTGTTATTTTAATTCTTGTGAAAGAGAAAAAGTTAATTTTTGTAGACCAGTGTTATTGTATTGTAGATGTGATAATAAATGTTAGCCTTATTTACTCCGTTGTTTATTTCATCGTCTAGTATGCTTTCAGTGGACATTATTATATCTAGATATTTTATGGTATCTACTTGTAATTCTTACTTTTTACATTCTATTTTATCTCTTCGCTTTATTATTATTATTATTATTATTATTATTATTATTATTATTATTATTATTATTATTATTATTATTATTATTATTATTATTATTATTATTATTATTATTATTATTATTATTATTATTATTGTTATTATTATTATTATTATTAGTGTTGTTATTATTATTATTATTATTAGTGTTGTTATTATTATTATTATTATTAGTGTTGTTATTATTATTATTATTATTATTAGTGTTATTATTAGTGTTATTGTTGTTGTTGTTGTTGTTGTTCTTGTTGTTGTTATTATTGTTATTGTTGTTGTTGTAGAACTCTCACACTCTCGGTCTGGGTGGCTCAGTTGGTTAGACGCTGGCCTACTGATCCCAAGGTCGCGGGTTCAAATCCGGCCCAGACCGATGGTTTTTAAGTGTGCTTAGAAACGACAGCACCATGCCAGTAGATTTACTGTCATGTAAAAGAACTGCGGGACGAAATTCCGGCACAT
Organism: Tenodera sinensis; assembly: GCA_030765045.1. Taxonomy (NCBI): domain Eukaryota; kingdom Metazoa; phylum Arthropoda; class Insecta; order Mantodea; family Mantidae; genus Tenodera; species Tenodera sinensis. Next base: position 302,651,983 of record CM060962.1, read on the forward strand.
TGGTGACGCTGATGTGATACTGGCAATTGACAGCGTCCTTAAACAACAAAATATTAAAACACAAGTTATGTCTAAACGTATTTTTTTTTTTTTTTTTTTTTTTTTTTTTTTTTTTTTTGTGGAATGAACCGTTTCGGAAATATTGCTTGTTATTTGGTGAGTTTTGGGATACTTAAAACTTTTCTCGAATGGAAGGTCGTTATTCACTTGTTTGTGTTGACCATGCAAAGAGAACGCAATTTCAAAGTCTTCCTATAACCACCAGGTTTAAAAGATTCGAGTCGTCTAGTATCACAACCGGCCAAGTTACAAACTTTTGAAAAGTTAGCTTTTTTTTAAAAAAAATTGAAAATAGTACAAGTACCTACTCTTTCTGTTGATAACTTAATATGCATCAAATCCGGCCAAGACAACATATTACATTTCGTTGAATTTAGAGTCGTGCAGCAGAATGAGCCAAGTGATACAGGAAGTGCATTGAGAACCGGCCAAGTCAATAAGGAAACTTATTGTTACTAGAACATCCCACTTCGCTTTGAAACCTTATTATCGCCGGCTTAGCTCTAAATGGATACGTAAAAGTTAAACATTACTTATTACTTCAGCTGCAGATGTTATGTTGGTACAAATGACCTTCTTAATTGGTGCGACAGCATTTTCCTTAATTGCATGTTATTCACACATACACCAATAGTATTGTAATCTAATGTAAAGTGAGATTGAGGTGTGTAAAATTACATCTATCAAAGTGCTCTTCTTTTAATAGAGAATTGGTATTACTTTTCATGCCAAATCACCTCTGTATTAACACTTAAAGTGAAAGGAAAAAATACTGCGTTTTTTCTTATGTTCTTACTAATTTTTGTTCTATTTTAATATTGTGCTGTATTTTTATAGTTAATGAATAAATTTTTATTTTTATTGATGTTAGGTACGGATTGAAATGAAGTCATTCTTATTTGAAAGATTTAGAATTAAAAAATATCTGCAACAAAACAGGTCAAGTGGAAACTTAAAATTTTGGAAAAGAAATTAAATTATTTATATTACTTTCCATATTAATACAACATGAATCTATAATATGCAGCCTAATAAAAGTGAAACAACCTTACTAACTTTCATTGGTTTGTCTGCAGAAGTTTTTAATGAAAATTGGAAAAAAATATTGAGACTTGGCCGGTTTTGATATTAGATAGCTCATTTGACTATGGCTTAAAGCCTACTGTGTTCTCGTGTTATCTCGATTAATATGAAGAAGATATAGGAATAAGAATCTGTAGGGATAGTTAGCACAAGAGTAGAGAAAGTGACATTTTTTGAGGGAATATGTCAGTGTGAGAAATTAAAGTGTAACGTTTTGTACAAACGCCAGGTTGTCGCTACTACTCGTATATCTCACTCTGGACGTGAAGGAAGCTAAATCTCACTCTGGGGCTAAGATATTTGTTTCCGATGTAGCAAGGACATGAAGAATTGGGCTGAAGGAAGTAACCGAGGGGGAGAGAAGATAATGCCCCTGATCGATTGGCTCACCATACCTGCCTGCTTCCGACAAGGAGCAAATGTGAACCACGTGACTGATCACGAGAGGCTGGGAAAACAGTTGAGCAACTCTCACTGTTACTGGTCTTATATGTGACAGTAGAAGCTACCTGTATAGCCTACTAGCTCAAACACTGGCCTTGCTCCTGGTTTAACCATTTATCCCTGCAGCTTTTACACTTAAGTTGCACTTACACAGTAGCCTCGTGCAACAAAAAGTACACAACACAATTAAATAAAAATCTGACATGTTACACTCACATGACTTTCTCTACTCTTGTACTAACCACTCTCACAAACTCTTATTCCTATATCTTCATCGTGTTAGTTGAGATAAACATTTGTAGAAATTATCTTATTGCTTATTTCTTTGTAGGTACAAGGGAATATTAGAATATAGTAGTCTCTCAGCGATGCTCTATTCTTTTAAAGCTTTGAGATGTTCTCTTTACACGCTTAACATATAAAAAATGAACAACGATGTTCCATATCACAAAAGTTTTAAGTTTTCCGAAACTGACACAAGTAACAAGGAATATCTCCAAAATAGTTCACTCTACAAAAAAGATTATTCAGACATAAATTGTCTGTTTTAGTGAGATCTCCATTTTTTGTAGAGTACGATTTTGTTTATCTCTAACGCTTTAAGCGTTATTCAAAACTCCTCTAGAGTAAACAGGACTACATAGGTTATAGTCAGAAAATTCAAAATATGCATTTCATTTGTCATACAAATATCTTAAACATACGGTATTTTAATTCAAATGGTTAGAGCCATTTTCAGAAAAGCAACATGCTCGAAAAGCAGTGTTAGGGTGGGGATATTTTCTTCAAAATCTTTCTGTGGCATCCTTGAAAGACATTAAAGTTAAGTACGAACTTTGGTTTTTAACCGACTTTTCGTTTCTGAGTTATGCTGTCCACAGACACACACACACACACACACACACACACACACACACACACAGACACACACAAAGACACACACACACACACAGACACATACACACACATACACACACACACAGACACACACACACACACAGACACATACACACACACAGACACATACACACACACATACACACACACACACACACACACACAGACACATACACACACATACACACACAAGACAAAGACAAACATACAAACACATACACACACATACACGCAGACCTTTTCCTATTCAGGAAGTATTTTCATTGAAATCTGAAAATTGAATTTTTGGGTGGAATACAGTGCTTTACCTACTGTGACTACTTATTAGAGAAAGTGAAAATAATAATAATAATAATAATAATAATAATAATAATAATAATAATAATAATAATAATAATAATAATAATAATAATAATAATAATAATAATAATAATAATAATGATCATCATAATGATCATAATGATCATGATGAAAATATAAGTTAATTAGAACTAAGCAGGAAAGAACTCCATAAGTTCCAAAAACTATAACTTCCAATACAGATGCAGTTTTATCATCCAGAAGCTTTCTTTTAGAAGGCAATAGAAATAAAAGCGAACATGAAACTGTTTCTCAGGGGTCCCTTAAAGAATGGGTTTGTACATGTGTAATACCCGAGATACGGAAGGAAAATAATTCTCTGAAGAAAGGTGCAGAAGTCCTAAATCTGTGAACCCAGACAGCAGCGGCAGTGGAAAATTGGAAAGGACGTTGTCGGTGCACTAGACAAAGTCTCACCTGCTACCAACCCCCTTTCCCCCTCCCCCCTCCCCCTGCCCCCTACGGTTTCCACAAATTGAGAGTGACTCGCTTTGCCCCCGCCTGAAATCCAACTCTTGCCTTTCATGCCTTCCAAACCCTTTCGATTCAGAGAAGCCCTCCACACTCGCCCAAAAATCCCTTTAATTGCAATGTCATACAGATTCAAACTGTTTATTTTGACCTTTTCTTCTAAATAAGTGACTACAGTAAGCAGATAAAGCATTCTATTCCATCCAAAATTTCAGTATCAAGATTTCACTGCAAATACGTGTTTTGAAACTTCCTGAATAAAAACAATTTAATAAAAGTGTCGGTTTGTGAACAGCATACCTCGAAAATAAAAAGTTGGCTAAATTTCATACTTGTTATTAATGTTCCAAGGAAGGTCCCTCCAACCCAAAATAGGTACTCTTTACATGAACAAATTATTCAAAAATAATATATATTTTGAATTTCTTGGAAAAAGCCTCTACAGTTCTCTTCATTCTGAATGACTTTTGCATAATAACTGTCCTTTAAAGATCCAAATATTATATTCCATGTTACGAGTACATCGGCTAAGGTGCGACATCATATTGCTTTTGCGTAACAGTCATCCATATTGCGAAGGTTTGATAAAATAGTTCATTTTATGTGAATTTACTTTTTAGATAATAATTACATAAAAGAAAAATAAAATAAAATATATGTCTCACCTTCCATTTACACTTTAGTTACTCTTGTTACTTGAAAAATGCCCTTTCATTCGAGAAAAGCTACAAATCAGTTATGGAACTAAAAAGATTGCACAACTGTAATACATCTCAACCACAGTTGTGCCTGTTCACCGTCACCGTCACCGTCACCGTCACCGTCACCGTCACCGTCACCGTCACCGTCACCGTCACCGTCACCGTCACCGTCACCGTCACCGTCACCGTCACCGTCACCAATATCAGTTAAACGTATTGTCATAGATCTGCCATCTATGAATACAGGCCTGAAATACTTCAATTTGGTTTACGTATCGCACAGATGGCAGCACTATGATATTAATCTGTTTTATTTATGAAACTGAACGAAAATAGACAAATAAAAATTTTAAAAATCAGATATGTTACATTGACATGACTTTATCTATTCTTAAACAATGTTTCCTTTTAGGTTCAATGGGTGTGCGAAATAACATTCCATTCCCATTGCATCTCCACAACATAGAAAAACAGCCTTTGTTTGGAGAAAAGAACAAGCCTTTCATAAATCAAACATATAACAAGGAATATCCCGGAAATGGTTATACCACAAGAGTAATTATTTGATATAAAATTACTTGATGTAAACGACATCTACATTTTTTGTACAGTAACATTGTCTCCCTCTTACAGTTTAGGAGATATTCAAAGATCATTGAAGGTGGAAAGATCTTCACAGCCTATACCTAGCAAAATGAATATATATATCCATTGTAATGATAACGCTATTTTAGTCAAAAATCATTAGAACTTTTTTGGCAGAATAACAAATTTCGAAAACTGTTCATGTTTGGGGTGGCAAACGTTCTTGAAAATCTGTGTTGTATCCTTGAAAGCCTTTGAACATCAATGCCAACTATGGCATTTAAGCGAAATTTTGGTTTTAAGTTACGTTGTTCCCTCTTACTCACTCACTCACTCACTCACTCATTCACTCAACACTCACTCACTCAACACTCACTCACTCAACACTCACTCACTCACTCACTCACTCACTCACTCACTCACTCACTCAACACTGACTCACTCTCTCAACACGCACTCACTCAACACTCACTCACCCAACATTCACTCACTCAACACTCACTCACTCACTCAACACTTACTCACTCACTCAACACTTACTCACTCACTCAACACTTACTCACTCACTCAACACTTGCTCACTCACTCAACACTTGCTCACTCACTCAACACTTGCTCACTCAACACTTACTCACTCACTCAACACTCACTCACTCAAGACTTACTCACTCAACACTCACTCACTCAACACTCACTCACTCAACACTCACTCACTCAACACTCACTCAACACCTACTCACTCACTCAACACACACTCACTCAACACTCACTCACTCAACACTCACTCACTCAACACTCACTCACTCAACACACTCACTCAACATTCACACACTGAGGCGCGCGCGTGGACCTTTCTCTAAAAATCTGATGCGTTGCACTGGCATGACTTTCTTTACTCCTGTACTAACTATTCTTATAAACTCTTGTTCCCCTTTTTCAGTTACTCGAAATAAACATTTGTACAAATTATCTTATTGCTTATTTCCTTGTAGGTGCAAGAGGAATGTGGGAATGCAGTAGGTTTTGAGCGATAATCAACTATTTTAAAGCTGGTAGCCGAATGAAGGGTTTGGAATTCCATTCTCTTTGCACGACCAACAGATAAAAAATTGGCTAACGACCTTCCATTTCATAAACGTTTAAGTATTTCAAAACTCACACAAATAACCAGGAATATCTCCCAAATGATTTACATCATTAAAGATGCATTTGGACATAACTTGTATATTTTAGCGAGGTCTAAATTTTTAGTATAGTAAGATTTGGTCCATCTCTTACGCAAAAGTCAAGAGTAAACAGGAGTGCATGGGCTATATATAGATTTCATTTACCATAAAGATGTCTCACACATGTGGCATTTTACTGAAAATCGTCAGCCATTTTTGAGAAAATGAAGATGTTCGAAATGTTTTCCATGTAAAGGGTAGTTTAGGGTGGAGGAATTTCCTTCAAAATCTTAGTAAGGCATCTTTGAAATGTACAAAATTTAAATAACAACTTTGATTTTTAACCATGTTTTCGTTTTTCAGTTAAGCTGTTCAGACACACATTCACCTGCAGAACTATTTCTAGACATGCTTTCTTTTTTTAATTCTGGGGGCCTCAAAACATATATTCCCGATGAAATCTTGACATCCAAATTTTGGTTCGAATATATTTCCCCTACTTACTATATGTAATAGAGATAGTAAGTAAGAATGTTTTCTTTTCCGATTCAGGGAGCCCCAAACCCTGTATCTGCAGTAAAATCTCGGTAATGAATTCCTGAGTGGAAGCAGTACCTCCTCTACCAACTATGCACTGATAGAGAAAGAAAAAGGAACAGAGGACATTCCGGAAAGTGTGTACTCTCAGAGCTTGAGACGTTGTAATATCGACCCGAGGTGGAATTGCTCCAAAATTAATATGTGCAAACGATGTCGACACTGCTATCTGTCCTCTGACTTGCGGAAGGAAACTTGCCGGCTGAAAACTTAAGGAATATGCTACTTCTTACGCTAATTGGACTAAAGTGACTATAATTCTCGCAGTCGTTTCATTCAACCATAAGTTTATTAATTATATTTCATTTGGAATCTTAAAGAGAAGCTGGATTTTTTGAACAATTGCTATTTTTAGTTTGGCATGTATTGTAACAACTTGGCAATTTGACAAATCCCACTCCTGACACCATGTGATGAAAACAACAAATGTTCTGTTACTTTTTTCTCATTCTATTCTCCGCCAAAACTTTGCACAGCAAAACAGTCCTCTTTTACTGACGTTAACACAGCCTACAGGTGAAATTACTACTCACAACTGTTTTCTTCTTGTAACTCTGACTCGCTCTTTGGTCTCTCACATACTAACTCTGATGATACAATCACTGAACAGTCATTAACAGTTTTACTGTCTTCCATCATGACATGATGACACTCTCTCTCTCTCTTTCTCTCAAACTAAAAACTGACTACTATCTGTAACTAACTCACCCCTTATATAGCGGGTATAACGTTACAAGGTCCTTTCTGGAACTTCTAGAAATACGCCGGCCACCGGACACTTCTCGAATAATCTAGAAGGACTCTTTTGATTCTACCGCTCTGATTGTTGTCACGTGTTCACAACAGTCGCGCGAGACAGCCTGACTTTAAAGCGCCTTTGATACACGCACCCCCAGTGGGGTGGGACAGCAGGGCCCCGACCGTCGTTTGTTGTGCGCCGTGGCCGGTGTCACACTGTGTTCAGCCTGTTCCATGGATGTGACAGGAGGACTTAACTAAATCTGTCCTCCCCAAATTATCCTTTACATGAAACATTTTCGAAAAGTTTGATTTTTTTCAAGTGGCTCTATTTATATTAAGATATTTTCATGACAAGTGAAATGTAGACATACATATATATTCCTATATCTTGAACTTTCTGGCAAAATTTAAAGTATTGGTACTTCTGAATGACTTTTTTTTTTCATAACTGATAAACCGTAACAGATAAGCAAAATCTTGCTACCCAAAAACTGTATATGTCGTAAAGAACACAATTTATGTCAAATTAACTTTTCTGTGCAGTTAACCATTTCCAGAATATACCTTGTTATTGGCTTGAGATTTCAAGTACTTACCTTTCTGCAAATATCAAGTCCTGGTTCATGTTTTTGTCCTGCTCAGGCAAACAAAATGGTTACCAGCTCTCAAAACTTTTATTATCACTTAAGCCTTTCGTATTCTCCTATTTCTATAGTAGATACCTACAAGGAAAATGTAATAAACTCATTTTTACAAATGTGCATCTCCTGCAGTAGTTAGGACATTTTGTAAGAATACTTTGTACAAGATTGAGTACAGAAGGTTATTCGAGTGTAACACATCATATGTTTTTTACAAAACATTAAGTAATGCTGGTCTTGTGAAACTTGAGTATTTATTTTCGAAAATTATTTTTTAATCCAAACATTTTGTATTGCATATCAAGCTTGCAGTATTAGCTTTAAATGATATCTCAACTACATCTACGGAGCCATTCTAGCATGTGCAATGGGGACTTAAAGTTGATGTGCTTGCAAATTTCTGATGTTTTAAATTGTACGCTAGTCTGTGTCGAATTTAGGACGTTAAGAAGCTTGAAAAAACATTACTTTTAACTCCTAAGTAAAGAACTCTGATGTGTTCACATACAAATTGTCCTACTCACTGTTGTTAAAACTGTTGTTAAGAAAGCTTATTCTTCTGTTTACTGCACACTAAACGAGATAAACGTTTGCATAAACTGTTTTATTACATATTTCCTTGTAGGTAGAATAGGAATATGGAAACACAGTAGTCCTAAGTGATAGTCAAGTTCTTTAAGAGCTGATTCAAGGTATGGTTTTAAAATTCCATTCTCTTTGTGCCCAACACATAAAAAACGAATAAAAACTTCCATTTGAGAACTATTTGAAAATTTAAGTCAATAAGAAAGAACATCTTGAAAATTTTCATTTCCATAAAAATAAAATATTTGACACAAGTTGTATGTTTTAACGATATGTGCCTGTTTGTAAGATTTTATCTATCTCTTGCTGTTTACTAATTATGAAAAAGTCATCCAGAATGGGGACTTGAAGGATATTCGCAGAAAATTCAGGATATACATTTCTTGTTGTAATGCGCTACAGCCCCTTGTGGGCCTTGGCCTCCTCCAGCAGGTGCCTCCATTCCTCTCTTTCTCCAGCTCTCCTTCATCATCGTATTCCCAGTATCTGTTGAGAATCTCTCTGTATGGTGACCTCCCACTTCATTCTCCTTCTTCCTAACGCTCTTCTGCTATAAAACTTGCCATTAAGAACTCTTCTGGTATTATTTACTCTTCCATTCTATCCAAGTCATTCTCCTAAGGATACCCATCTGTGAAATTTTGAAAATCTATAGTTTTTATTGGATCGATTTGTAATTTTAACACAGTTACTGTACACTCAGGAGTAAATCTGACAAATTTCATACATTTACCCACATTAGTTGCTAAGATATTAATATTTTATCATGGTTTTTTAATATTTTTATAAATGGTTCCACAAGATGCAATTTTCAATTGAACAGCCTAATGATTTTTATTTATGTTATTCAGTAGAATGCTAGCAAATTGATGAAATCATTTCTTCATTTTGTTATAACTTCGGATAAAAATATATTTAAAAGTTTAGATTCATAATTTTTTAATTTAAATTTCGAAATGGAAACTTTAAGATTTAGTTACTCAGAAGTCATTGATATGAAGAAATTACCTCATAATTTCCTTCTAATGTTACCTCTAAACAAGTACACAAAGTTTGATGCATATGTACTGAAAAGTGCATTGTTTGGAGCATGGTAAAGAGCAAACAGTGCTAAACATAAAAACCTGAGAAATTTAAGTTTGAAGTGGTAGCAAGGATAATGAAACTGTATTGATTTAAATGAACATTACCACTTACAGACAGTTCGTTAAACGGCACGTGACTTAGTTAAAAGGGCCATGAGGCTTTAAAAAGCATATGAAAATAAAGCAGAAGATTTATACTATTTGATACAATAAAAACCTATTTTTGTGACTTTTTGAAACGTTTTGTCCTTTTACACAGATACATATCCTTAATTGTAATATCTTAGACAATATTTATATCTTTAAGTAAACTATACAATTCTTCATTCCATATTATGCACCAGCGCCCTGCTTCCTATAGTAGACCACGTATTATTTTCAGGATCTTTCTTTCGAAAGAAGACATACATTTCATTTCTTATAAAATATCTTAAATATGTGGTATCGCAATTAAAATCGTTATAGCCGAATTAGAAAAAAATCAACATTTTCCAAAATTTATCTGGTTAAAGGGGATTTCTTCGTGTCGTATCATTGGTAGATGCGTAGCTTAAATACCAAGTTTGGAATTAAGCCCGATTTTCGTTTTTGAGTGCTATTCCGAACAGACACACGGACACTAACACGTTTTTCTGAAAATGCTTTCTTTGGATTCAGGGATTCTCAGAACATATATTTCCGGTATTGAATTTTTGGGTAGAGTACAATACTTCATCTACTTACTATGCGTAGTAGAGAAAGTAAAAAGAGTTCGTTTTACATGAAGGTTACTAGAGAACTGTAAAACCCTAAAGCCCCGCTGCCTACATTAAATAAAGGTTACGCAGAAGTTTCACAGTAATTACGTATACATGTGCAGTATTTCATAAATGTCAAGTAAAGGATTAATAACACAGGAATGAATGTCGCTTTTCAAACTCTGTTTTCAGTTTACTGAAGTGTTATATCACGGTATATGTAACCATCTTGTTTTAAACTCTGCGTATTGCAGTACATTTTTATACTCTGTGGAGTACAAATATATATTTACTACTGCATGTCGCAACCCAACCACAATTTCGTGACCTGGCTGTACCCACGAACATGAGGCGTTCCGAGAAAGACTGTTGTCTACACACAGGTACTAGCTGCTTTAAGCAAAACACGCGTGTACAAAGGTTGAAGGGAAAATAAGTTAAATCTTTATTATTGTGTTTGTTCTTGTTTGTTTTAAAACTATTTATTTACATAGATTTTGTGATCATAAGGTTTTAACATAAATTGCAATAGTAATGTAATTATTCAAAAAACGAAACATTAAAACTAAAACGATAAGGGATATTTATATAACTGCTAACCGCACTATTCAAATGGAATCAGACTTTCTCGTGTAAAATAAAGTTAAAATAGCTTCACATTAAAGCCTCTACTTGTGATCATACTTTAAACTTAATTATGCGTTTAATATGCACATTGTGAGCTTTCCCAACATTTTAATATTTGGGAAAACATTAATTACAAAAGCAAGTCTCAAGCCAGATGTCAAGTTTTCATCATACAATTTCGCTCTTACAGGCACTTGGATTTAGTTCATTGTTCGCAGATGTATGAACTGCAGGTGCTGCTGTTACGGGCAGCGTCCTACTAAACTCCGAAGCGCGCGCTTGCGCTCAAGGATACTAACATCACTGCTCCATGGCATTCTCCTCTTTTCAAGACCTTCATGTAAACCAGTTCTTTTATAACTCTAATGTATTCGTATTCAAATTAAAGGGCTTTGTAAATTCTTCTTCATATTTTAGTCATTTATAAAATGGAACTAGGTGTTTAGTGCAGCGATGTCCAAAATTGTCTCTTTGGGGACGGTTACGTAATTAGGTGCTATTCCCCTATCCCACATCCTTCAGTTGGAGGGTGAATTGGCTCTTGCTTGTGACGTGTTCAAACACAAGCAGACAGTTAGTACACGGACATAAATAGGCGATTTCAAGGCAGTTTCTAACTTATAACTGGGAATGTACTCAGAAGACCTATTCATTCTGCGGGTAAACAGTAATAAAAAACAAAAGCTTGCTAAATTAAAAGTGAAGATATCGTTAAAACACAATTTACGTGAAATAATTCGTGTTTCTTTTGAGTGAACCATTTCCGAGACATTCTATCTTATTTAATGAATGCAAGGTGGCGGGGCCAAGAGACGAATCAGACACAAAGGGTGGGAGCGCCAGAGAACCGCACCGGGTATATAAGCGAGAGCATCAGAGCGAAGACCGGACAAGAGCCAGAAGAAGCTCACAACAGCATGAGCGAAACGTCGGTAATATCAAGAACAATGATGTGGACTTCACCAGAAGCCAAGAGCGCTGACTCACTGTTGTATCTTATTTGTTTGAATTTGTCAATACTCCGACTTTTCTCAAACAGCAATATGTTATTCGTTTTTTATCTCTTGACCCTGCAAAGAGAATGGAATTTTAAAGGCATCACATAGAAATCAACTCTTAAAACATTTCACTATCACTCAAATCCAGCTGTATACCCATAGTCCCCTTGCACCTACAAGGAAATTACCAATAAGATATCTGAAAATGCTTATGTATATTAAAATGTAGTATATAGAGAAATAAACATTTACAAGTATAATAGTGTGTAGATATAAGAGTGAGTATAACTCTACATATATTTGTGAACAGAGTTTCTCCAAATTGAACTATATTAAAAGTCTGTAGGTATATATCACAATATGTTACGTGACGACGATCACTTGGTGTATCTTCTAACACTATGTCAAATATTGATATACTTCTTAAACGTAAGCACTAGCAAACAAGTCACTAATGAACACATGTTTATCACATACGATTTGAAAATGCTTATGTATATTAAAATGTAGTATATAGAGAAATAAACATTTACAAGTATAATAGTGTGTAGATATAAGAGTGAGTATAACTCTACATATATTTGTGAACAGAGTTTCTCCAAATTGAACTATATTAAAGGTCTGTATATATCACTATATGTTACGTGACGACGATCACTTGGTGTATCTTCTAAGACTATGTCAAATATTGATATACTTCTTAAACGTAAGCACTAGCAAACAAGTCACTAATGAACACATGTTTATCACATAAGATTTTAGAGTGTCATTATAAATCCAATGCAAGCTACATATAACCAAACCGTCACTGCAACGCAACTGGAAGGAGGTAAATCCAACCGCCTCTCCTTCGCAAACGTTGGACTTTGCTGGTATAGAGCCTCTTTCTTGTCCGTCAGAATGTGTTACGGTTTACAATGGTGAAAGAGTTATTAAGACCAGTTGAATGATTTTTGATATTACCCTAAATACAGAAACTAATTTTCTCCTTATACATATTTACAGTACAAACTGTATGAACTACTGTGCATCAGTTAATATGTAAGAGTGTAAAAATTTGGGAGGTTGTTTTACTCTTAGTTATTACTACAAGATGAGGTGGATGCGTATGCGCCAATGGGCGCCTTATCGTGATCTCGGGTCAAGTGAGAAGTGATGAAAACTTGAGGCACTGTACAGATTGCTTACCATTGTTACAGGCACCTTTTGTTTCACTGCAGTGAAACTTCGATCAACAAGAATTGAGACAGACAAAACCTTTGTGTTGAAGAACACGTATACAGTGAAGCGTTGCCTCTTGCACTAGATTGCTTCTCAAGCTGGTTACATCTCTCTTTAAATCCCAAGGAGCTTAGAGCTATATACATACATCCATACATACGTATATACATACAGCGTTTCGATTATGACACCAAAAATATTGTGCTACATTCACATGGCTTTCTCGAGTCACTCTTATTCAAATTGTCCTTACAAACGCCTATCCTTCTAGATTATTCGAGATATACATTCTGCAGAAATATTTTTCACCTTTTCTTCTATAGTAGAGGAAGAATTGTATTCGACCCAAAATTACGATGTCGAGATTTCGCGGGAAACACATGCTTTGAGGTCCCCTGAATCCAAAAAAGGGTAATTTTACAGAAAGGTGCGTGTTTGTGTATGTTTCTTTCTGTGTGTCTGTGAGCAACACAGCTCGAAAACGAAAACTCGGTAAAAACTAAACTTGGCATTTACGCTTACACCCTTGAGGGATGCGACACACAGATTTTGAAGGAAATTCCTCCACCCTAAACTACCCTTTGCATGGAAAACTCTTCGAAAAGTTTTATTTGCTCAAAAACGACTAACGATTTTTATTAAAATACCACATTCCTAAGATATATATGGTAAATGAAATGTATTTTTACAATTTTCTGTCTAAAGCCCATGTAGTCCTTTTTACTCTTGGTGACTTTTTCATAATTTGTAAACCGTAAGAGATAGACAAAATCTTACCACACAAAAGAATTTAGAGCTCGTTAAGGTACACAACTGATGTCCAAATGATTTTTTTTCGGAGTGAATCATTTCGAAGATATTCCTTATTATTTATATGAGTTTGGCAATACTTATCTTTCTCTCTTGGCCGTGAAAAGCGCTAACAGATTTGACTATCACTCAAAACGTACTGTATTTCCATATTGCCCTTGCACCTACAAGATTACCAATAAAATAATTTCTAAAACTGTGTATCTCGTTAGAAGAAGACAAACAAATAAGAGTTTGTAGGATTAGCTAGTACAAGAGTTCAGAACGTCCTGTGAGGGTAAAATATCAGATTTTTAGTACATATTGCCTAACAGCTACAATGAAGAAAGAAGAGTATAGTTGGCTAAAGCAATAGTCAAATGCTTTAAGAGTTGGTCGGTATACGATATTTTTGACATTCCCTTCCACTTGCATGGCCACAAAAAACAGAAGAAAAAAATAATAACGACATCCTATTTGAAAAAAGTATATAGGTAACTATTTGACGGTTAAAGTCAGTAACATGGAATCCTTAAAAGTAGTTATCTCCATAAATAAAGAAAGATTATTGAACATAAATTGTGTGCTTTAACGAAATCCATATTTTTGTAAACATTTTATCTATTTTTACTAATTATGCAGGAGTAATTCAGAATGGGGAGTGCCTCAGAAACTAGAAAATTCAAGATGGAGCATTTAATTGTCATGAAAATATTTTAAACATGTGGCATTCTAGTCAACATTATTACAGTCAATTTTGCAAAAATTAAAATGTTTAAACCTTTTTCCGTGTAAATTGTAGTTTGGGCTGGGGATTTCTGTGGAAACCTTCGTGCTCCACCTTCGAACTGACTTTTCTTCTTGAGTTTCGCTGACAACGCATTTTTATAAACAAACCTATCCTCGGGGACTCGAAACTGTATTTTCAGTGAAATCTCGGTATACAATTTTTAAGTAGAATGTAAGAGCTACTCTACCAACTATATACATAGTTCTCAAAATGTTGTACCGTCTCCATTTAATGCACGAATAAATGGGAAAACCTTTAAGTCTTTAGCATTTCTAGAGCAGTGTATACATCTCAAGATTCCTTGCTTAAAAGGTATCCCTGAAATTTAAAAAATCCTATCCACACGAAATCTGTGGTTAAAGTTTTACCAGTTGCGTATTTTAACCTAATTTTTACTGAATTTTAAAATCCTGATTTATTTGGTTAATTTGATATAAATGCTTGTGCATATTTAGGATACTAGTCAAGTGTACTTATAATGCATTTTATCAACAAAAAATAAATAAAAATAAAATAAATAAAAATCTCATGTGCAGCACTCACATGACTTTCCCTAACCATTCTTACAAACTCTTATTCCTATATCTTATTCGTGTTAGTTGAGATAAACAATTGTACAAGTTATCTTATTGTTTATTTCCTTGTAGGTACAAGGGGAATATGGGAATACAGTAGGCTTTAGTGATAGTCAAGTCTTTTAAAGCTTTCAAACTCCGTTCTCTTTGCTCGGCTAACGTAAAAACATGAATAAGAATATTTCATTTGACGAAAGTTTGTTTTGCAAAAATCACACAAATGTCAATAAATATCTCCGTAATGGTTCACTCCACAAAAAAAAAAAAAAAAAAAAAAAAAAAAAAAAAAAAAAAAAAAAATTCATTTGGACATAAATTGTGTATTTTAACATGTATATAATATTTGGTCTATCTCTTACGGTTTACGATTTATCGAAAACTCATCCAGAGTAAACAGGGGTACATGGCCAGAGAATTCAAAATATATAGTTCCCTTGCCATAAAAATATCTCAAACATATGGTATTTAATCAAAATCGTTATCCGTTTTGGAAAAATGTTCCATATAAAGGTAAATTAGGGTGCAGAAATGTTCTTCAAAATCTTCGTGTCGCATCGATAAGACATGAAACTTAAATACCAATTTAGATTTTTAACAGACTTTTCGTTTTTGAGTTATGCTGTTCACAGACAGACAGACAGACAGACAGACAGACAGACAGTCAGACAGTCAGACAGACAGACAGACAGACAGACAGACAGACAGACAGACAGACACACACACACACAGAGGCCTGTTTAAAGTGCTTTTTTTAGGTTCAGGGAGCCTCAAAACTTACTTCCGGTGAAATCTCGACATCGAATTTTTGGGTGGAATACAATACTTCGTCTATGTAGACTACGTATAGAGAAAGTAAGAATACATTTGAAACTACTTTACTAATCTATACTGTTACGTACGCATTTTAATTAATCGTTGCATGCTACAGAAGTAACATGCTAGCTTCTGGTTCCCAACATCTCGGGTTCAAACCCAGCAGGGCTGATGCATTTTCGGAAGTAGAAATTCCTAGAATGGCTACTTTCGGAAGGGACGTAAAACTGGCTGTCTCGTATCGTAGATTTATGGCATGTAAAAGAACTTAAAGTCCGATAAAGAAACCTTCGAGCAAATTAAGGGAAGTTTTACGGCAAATATTGAATTCGACGCTGTGAACCACAGAGGTAAAGTGATCTTCCATAAATGTAAGTATTAAATGCTGTTACGGAAATTCCTCATTAGCCAAGGTATATTTTTCGAAGCAGTTTTTAATAACTGTGTTAACAATGGAAAGAGGTGTTGATAAACATTTTGAACCTACCCTACGAAAATTCTCTCTCATTTGAACATATGTATACTCCTTAATTCGATATAATACGAAATATAAAGGAATATTAATTACATTTACCTGAAGAGGGTGTAATACAACAGGTTGTAAACAAGATACATAATTTCAGCCAAAATATACTGCTTGTTGGTTAAGTAATGGAGATAGTTAAGGTAAAGCTCTACCGTAAACACGGTGGGAGGAAGTTCATTTTCCACTTAGCTGGCAGCAAATTACTTGCATAAGTCAATGCAAACCTGGCCTATCTCTTCTCTAAAGCACTTTAAATTACCAATAGTTTAATAAAGTCAGTTGCATATTAAATACGCACACAACAGGCATTTCTTAGTTATTATGTTTGATGTATGAAATATTCCTCCAGAGGTGGCACTTGAAGCATATACCGTAACAAAATCCAGTCCACTTTAGTTTTCTTCTAAACTTTTCCATAACAACACAATTCTGTTCTACTGACGTTAAAACAGTATAGTGTTTCGTCATAGTAAGCTCAAAACTGTTTTCTTCTCATAACTTTCACTCACTCCTTTCACTGCCTCTTTTCACTTCCTCTGTCTTTACTTTACACTAGCTCCGACGATGCAATCACTCGACATTCATTAAAACTTCTTCAATTCGACACAACGTATCTTTCACGATGACAGTAACACACCCAACTGTGTCACACTCACTGACACATTGACCAACTCATGTCTGTAAGTAAGTCTGCTGTGCTGTTTCCTTGCCTCTTTATAAGATAACGAGGACTACGTAACGTGGACCGTTCTTGAATTCTACAAACTAGCGGGCCGCCGTACACTTCTTGAATCATCTGGGGAAACCTCTTTTGGTTCTGCCGCTCTGATTGTTGTCATGTGTTTGCTCGCGTCAGTGGTGTGGAGAAGCTTGACAGTGAGCGCATCGCCCATTGTTAGTCGCAGACACACAGACAGTCGCACGAGGCAGGCTGACCTTGAGCGCTTGGTATGTGGTGTGAAGTAGCTTAGCCCCAACCGTCGTTTGTTGTGCGCCGTGCCCGGCGTCACAATGCATTTTATATATTCACTTACATGCTTTATTGCAATGAATATATGATATATTTTTTTAAACTTTAACTCTAACAATACCAACCGGGGGGGGGGGTACATTATGCTCAGCTTCTGTTTAAATCCTGCCTTTTAATTTTTTATTCAAGGCTCAATGGTTACTGCCGATCACTGTGTCTAATGTGATTCATGTAAGAAAGTAAAATGGAGGGAATTTAACAATGTAGAATATTACATTTATAAACATGACAAAACATAATACCGAATTTTAAAACAAATTTGTTTTAAAAATGGCTGAGACATTTTGTTACCAGTGGTGATCATAAAGTACTGTCTCCTATCCCTGTTAGTAGTATAACCTCTGTAATAAGGACTTGCATTGCTAAGGTGAAACAGATGCAATCTTTCCCTCTGTAAAGCAACATTTTAATAAAGAAAAATTAATCCCAACACGATGATCTTCTTTGGCAGTAAACTTAGAGGTATTATGCGTCTGTGTAAATAATATAACTACCAGACTTCTCCTGAACAATGAATTGATTTTAAAATCGGAATTTTATAACAATTATGCATTACTAGGCTTGATAGTAGCAATTGTGCCTTACTTGTAAAATAGTCTCATTGTTGAGCTTGGAGACATGCCGCCTTTAGAGTACACATGCCCGCTAGGCAACGAGGAAAGAGAAGTTGCAACACAACTGACTGCTAGGCGAGCCACTGCCTTAAATTTTTTTTTTAATCTATTTATTTATACACTTGCAAAATTACAATCTGTTCAATAGTTGAACAATAAGTAACAATGATAACATATTACTTTTACAAACTATGACCCATTGGCCATAAATTTGCTTATAATTTGGGTGCAAATCTGTACTGCAATTCCAAGACTTGGTTTCTCTGTAGTCGGCTTGTTGTACTGCTGCTGTTGTCAAGTAGATTTATTGCCTGTGTATTGGGATGACTGTAGAGACGCTTTTGGTAGGACAGGCTGTATGCTGCGATTTCCTATTTGATTGTTGGGAGTTTAAAATCATTGTAGATGTACTTATTACCGATGTACCAGGGGATCTTACCAATGGTTCGCAGAGTTTTGGTTTGAAAACGTTCTAGTATTTCGATGTTTGAGTTGCTTGCTGTACCCCATAGTTGAATTCCATATGTCCAAATTGGTTTCAGTATAGTTTTGTAGATGATTAGTTTGTTTGTCACTGAGAGTTGTGATTTAGGTCCAAGAAGCCAGTGCATTTTGGAATATTTTAAATTTAACTGTTTGCGTTTGGTGCATATGTGTTTTTTCCAGGTGAGTCGTCTGTGAATGTACATCCCTAGATATTTCACGTCTTGTGCTTCTGGAATAATCTGATTGTTAAGAGTAACAGGTGGACATGAGCGTTTACGCAGTGTAAATGTTACTTGGTGACTTTTAGATTCATTAACTTTAACTCTCCACTTCTTAAGCCAAATTTCTAAGTCAGAAAGATGGTCTTGTACAATTTGGGAAGCAGTAGTAGGATCTTCATGAGCTGACAGAATGGCTGTATCATCTGCAAAAGTTGCTATATTTGTGTTTTCTTTTGTTGGTAGGTCAGCAGTATACAATACGTATAGAATTGGTCCTAGTACACTACCTTGTGGTATGCCTGACTTAATAGGATGAAGTTCTGTAAGGCTATCTTGGAATTTTACTTGAAAATATCTGTTTTCTATGTAAGATGTTAATAACACATAAAAAGGATATGGCAAAGGTTTCTTCAGCTTAAACTTTAGTCCAGTATGCCAAACTTTATCAAATGCCTGACTAACATCAAGAAATACTCCTGAGCAGTACTGTCGTCGTTCAAATGCGTGGTTAATCACTTCAGTTATTCGATGTATTTGTTCAATTGTGGAGTGTTGGGGTTGGAATCCAAACTGGAAGCTGGGAATCAGTGAAGACAAGTGAGGTTTCAGTTTAATGAGAAGTAACTTCTCAAATAATTTAGAAAGCACTGGGAGCAAACTAATTGGTCGGTAAGATTTTACTTCATGTGGAGGTTTTCCTGGCTTTAGAATGACTATAATCTGTGCTATTTTCCAAGCTCCAGGGAAGTAACCAGTCCTTAATATAGCATTAAACATACAATTTATGAATATGACTGCTTTAAATGGTAGCTGCTGGAGCATTCGTCCAGTGATGAGATGATATCCTGGGGTCTTTTTTACATTTAACTGGCTTATAACTGTTCTTGTCTCTGTATATAATATAGGCGGAATTGGAAGTGCCATTTGAAATGGAGTATAGAGATATTCCTTAATCTCATCTTCGTCTTTTTTCTGTATGCACGAAGGAAAGGGTTGAAATACTGAAGAAAGATGTTCGGCAAATAGGTCCGCCTTTTCTTGACTACTTCTTGCCCAAGTGCCATCATTTTTTTGAAGTGGGGGGTATCGGCTCCGTTGGTTGTTTCAACTTTTTTGTGGCCTTCCAGAGCGAATAATCTGTAGCTTCTGTAGGAGTTAAATTTCTCAAGTATTCCTGGATATTCTGATTTTTAAAATACTGTATCAGTCGTTTTAGGTCTTGTGAAGATCTGTTAAATAATTTTTTATCGCTAGGATACCTTCTATTTTGCCAGTTTATTCTTAGTTGTCGACGTTCCTTTATTTTTTCACGAATAATCTGTGGATATTTATTAACAGTTAAGGAATTATTATGGTTCAATTCTGGAGTAGCCTTCAACACAGCAGAATGAGTTAGCGTGGTAAAGTTGGCTACGTGTTCTTCTATTTCTTCAGATGTTTTAAGGCTAACGTTTAGGTTTATGTTATCCTCTATGATTTTTTTGAAGTGATCCCAGTCAGTGTATCGGTTACTCAGAGTGAATGGTCGTTGTTTCAAAGCTATAGTGGTGCTCAACATCATTACTATAAGAGAATGGTCGGAAGACAGGTCGAAGCATGACTCTATTGTCACATAATCTGGTGAAATTCCCTTTGTTATAAAGAAGTCCAGTATTTTGTTTCTATCCGACGGCCAGTATGTTGGTTCTCCAGTTGATAAGGTCTGTAAATTATTGTTTGCTATTGCAAAATAGATCTGTCGGCCTCTGGTGGAGGTTAAACGAGATCCCCAATATGTATTCTTTGCATTCCAGTCACCGACTGCTATGAATTTATTGCCTAGAGTCTCAAAAAACGCTTCAAATGCCACTTTGTTTATGGAATGTCGAGGACAATAGATGGACGATATAGTTAAGGGACCTTTTGGTGTGGTTACATTTATGCTTGTAGCCTGTAGGAAGTCTTTATCGTTTTTAGGCATTTCGTGATGAACAATTTAATTTCTTATTATAATGGCAGTTCCGCCATGAGCTCTACCTGAGGGATGGTTTGTGGTGTATATTGCATAACCTGCTATTCATAAATAATTTTTGTTCGTAAACTTTGTTTCAGAAATAAGCATGATATCTATATCTTCTGGTTTTAAAAATAATTCTAATTCTTGTCTGCGTTGAGACAAGCCGTTGGCATTCCATGATGCAATTTTTAATGAGTTAATCATTTTGTTTTCTGCTGGCGATGGTCTTGATGAGATCGAACATTCTATCCATCATTTTGTCCATAATTTTTTCTACAGTTTTTTCAAACCTTGTGAACATCTGTTCCATAGCAGAAAGTAGTTGTGTGGTTTCATTATTATTTGAATTTATGCTTCCGTTTGTCATGTCTGCGTAAGTCTTGCCTGATACGGTAGGACTTTGTATGGTGATTTGTGCCGCTGCTAGTGGCGTGTTAGTTGTTAATGAAACACGTTTCTCTCTAAGTGGTGGAAATACCTTCTCCTTATATTCCTTATATGTTTGACATCCTCTATAACTTGCAGGATGGTTTTGGTTGCAGTTTACGCAAGTAGCTGGAGTGTGAAGCTTTTTCTTACAGACGGCAGTCGGATGATCGCCACCGCACTTAACGCATCTGAAAGGGCGATTACAGTGGTTCTTGGTATGTCCAAACCTTTGACAACGTTTACATTGAACAATTTCCCTTTTTGTGTGTTGTGGTTCAAAAGTTACTATCATATTGTTTAAGTGTTTCACCTCAAATATTGTTTTGTTGTTAGAAGCTGGTTATAAATCGATAAAGAAAAGTGGTAGAGGCTCTTTTGTAACTCGATGCAACACATTTACTATATTTCTTACTGTGTGCCCTAGTGTGCCTAATCATGCTTACGTCCTCCGTGTAGTGCATTCCTCTAAGTACTACCCTATACGCTCGTTCGTGTTTCAGCTGATAAGTGTAGTGACTGATGTTTTCTTTTAAGAAATGTTCTCTAATGAATTTGTAGCTATGTCCACTGGCATCAATTTCACAAGATGTCCAGATCTCATTGTAGTTAATGTGTATTTCTCTTTAGAAATTACACAGTCCATCACTTTTTTAAATTCTTGGATATTCCTTACACCTGTTACAAAAATAGGTTGAGCTTTAGGTGTATATGCATCAAGCGTTTCATTTGTCTCCTGATTCTCCAGGTCGCTCAGTGCTGCAAATCTATTTGAAGTTGGTAAACTATAAGTGCTACGTGATGGGGATGCATGTAACATTCCTGCATTAAGCTTAATAGATGGCACCTCATCTTGCTGCCACTCCTTTGAGGGATTTAAAGGGCGCATTCGCTTTCTGTTTGGTGTTGTAGGAGAATGTTGGTAATCATGCTCCATATCATGATTTACTGACTCCGTTAGTGAAGCATTTTCATTCATATCATCGTCTACATTTGACGGTATCATTGCTAGGCTAGTTGTTGGATTATCAGATTCGTGTAATTTTAAGGTTGGAGCACGTATGTAATTCTTAGTGGTCTTGCCAGGATCTAAATCGCTCTTGGTCCTCCCCATTTATTTCCAAGAGGAATAAAAGAAGAAATCCTTATTCGTTTATAAAACAAAAACAAGTTTTGCTTTTGTTTACACCTCGAAGAAGTTGGCAACAGATATGGCAGCAGCTTATGTTTGGTTAGAAATCTGATATTTTTAGAAACCAAATAACTTATTATATTATTTAAGAAAAGTGTTGCTAACACTTACGTGATGAGACTGGTCTCAAGGCTGCAATCTAATTAGAAGATGGTGGTTATAAAGCCGATACACTGCTTTAAGAAGAAATATTTCACGTAGGCACTAATCTAGCAACAAACAATATTCGCATGGCCTACTCCGTCATTGCCTTAAATGATGCGTTTAGTTTTGTTTTACATATTATTAACATATAATGCATTCCGGTCAAGTTGGTATATCTTTTATTACAATAGAGCCATATCCCCTGTTTTAAATTAATTTATATTAATATAAACGCAATCCTGTATTTTTTAAAATCCTTGCCAGTTTTATATAACAAAACATAACTCCGAAATTATTACGTCTAGAAGGCTGTAATTTGACGTATGTTTGGAAAATTCTGATTCATATATTGGCTAGTCTGGAATTCAATACGGCATCAGATTTGTGCAATTAGATTGTCCTTAGTTATATAAACGGGTGGTAATTTCTTAAATATTTGTATATTTTGCAACATGTTCATCCTTTTTGTGTTGTTTTCACAGTAACACAGCCAAACAGCTTGTTTAAAACGCGAACAAAATGAAAAAAACATAATTAACAGTGCACAACATGTTCTGTGGTAGAACAAGATGTAAGTGCACAACAAGGTGAACATTCGGTGTTGAATAATCCTGATGAGAATGTTGAAACTCCAAGCAGTGCTTGTCAAAGGAAGCTACACAACACAGAAAAAACTATATTAATAGCATAAATCAAGATGAAATAAATATTAATATATTAATTTTAATACAAGTTTTTAGTGAATTTGGCAGTTCAAACATTTGTGGGGGATTTCAGAGTAGATATATAATGTATGTGAGTTTCTATGAAAATTTTATTTTGATTTTACTTGAACATTAACTTCCTCAAAACTACGTTCTTCAATTTAAAAATTCTCAAACCATTGTTAATATCTCCATACAATTTGTATCACACACTCTGCATTTCTCAGTGATGTACATCCTCAGGGTCAATTTTCTCAAACGGATTACTTTTTTTAAAAATAAAGTTCAGTTTTAATGAACAAATTAGAGGTACAGTAAAAAAATTTAAAATGTGCTATTTCAGATATTCATATTGGTCCTTCCTTTACGATGGACCGATACACACACTGTAAAACATTTAGATTTCTATACCCAATACGTTCTGATAAAACGGGGCATTTATACCGCCGTTTTAATACTGGTAATATAGGGCTTTACTATTCCCCTAGCAATTGAGTCTTAGGTAGCTTGGACGAACTTGAAGACATGCCACCTGTAGAATATACATGCCCGCCGGACAAGGAAGAAGGAGAAGTTGCCGACTCAACTGACGACTAGGCGAATGTGTCAGTTAAAGGATGGGGATGGGCCCTTGTAGCAAAAGGTTATGTTATGTTTACGAAGTACCAATGCACACACTGTAAAGAAACTTGGACTTCTATACTCAATAGACCCTAATAAAACGAGGCATTTAATCGCCATTTTAACGTTTGTAGTATAGGGCTTTACGACTCCCCTTAACAGCAATCGAGTCTTACACAGTTATAAAATAGCTTCTCGTTGAATGAAGTTGAAGAAATGCATCCTGTAGAGTATACATACCCGCCGCACAAGGAGGAAGAAGAAGTTGCCGACACAGCTGACCGCTAGGCGAATGTATCAGGATGGCCGCTATGCGCCACAGCGAGCCATAGACTTGCCCAGTTAATAGCGTGCCAATACTTCAGAAATCAGTGCAGTGCAGGTTTTCGCGTGGTTGCATGGGAGACTGCAGACATGAGTCGCCTGGAGCCACATATTCCGCGCAGATATTTTGATTTGAACGGGTAGAACAATTCATATTGTGACAAAACGACAAGTTGACAAATCCCGTTACTTTTTCTATTATTTTATTTTCTTCCAAAACGTTTGCACAAATACACAGTTTTCTTTTACTGACGTTAACTCAGTGTACAGCCTTTCCTGATACTACAACTCAAAACAGTTTCCTTCTCGTTTGCTGGACTCACGGTGGCGTTAGACCGTTCGTCTAACACCAGGGACCCGCATGTGGAAATGGTGGTGGAAAAAGCGGTATCTGGGCGGGTTTTCCCCGGGTTCTCCGGTTTCCTCCACCACTCATCCTCTTCCTTACTGTCATACGTGGTGCTGGGCTTGCAGGTGTTCACTGTGTCTGGTCCAGAGGTCCCTCTGCTCCCCGACAGGCGTCTGACCTTAGGCACTGGCTTGTAGGTTCTAGGGGGTGTAAGTCCTACATAAGGGGAGGGTAATCCGGTAAAGAAGAAGCTGGACTCACCCTCCTTTGTCTTTCTTCACTTTCACAGTCTCTCAAGCTCTGACGATACACTCGCTCTACACTGCTTCATGGTTTTTACTTCGATTCTGTCTGTAACTACTACTGTACTACTAAAAATTGTCTACTCTCGTTGCCTCGCCTCCTTATTTAGCAACGATGACGTAGCACGGACCTTTCTCGAACTTCACCTTTTCTGGAATCTCTACAAATACGCTGGCCACCGGACACGTAGTGAATAATCTCGAAAACCGTTTGTGTTACCACTCTGATTGTTGTCATGTGTTCACAAATAGTTCTGCTAGGCAGCCTGACCTCGAGTGTCTTAGTGCTTTGTGCTAAAAAAATACAACATACAAATAATTATGAATTGACAGCTTGCTACATATGGTGAGCTTAATGTGAGAGAAATCGCGAAACGCTATTACTAATTGTTTTATGTTTCACTTATTTGAAAACCTACACTTTGAGAATAACAATAGTTTAAAGCTAACGCATTTCGTTACACCTTTATATCAAAAGCACTGTTGTTAATAGTTACAATTATGCGTTCGTTCATTTCCTTTAATACTTGATCTTGACCTTTTTGCGTCTCGAGTTGTCATAAAATGGTCTTACTTTAAGAGGCTCTAAGGTGAGCCAAATCATCGCAAGGTTCTAACAGTATTTCGTTATTTTAATCAACGTTAACTGCATATGGTATTTTTTTATTTACGGCTGACAACCTATGTGCACTCTATCTCCTTGTAGACAATTGAGAAGGAAACCACTCCATGAGGTATACCTACTGTAAGCAGGGTTTTGTCTGTGAAGTCAGCCAAGGTGCAGGTGACGGCTGGTAATGCTGCTAATGTTGATGTGTGTTAAGCTATCATGATCAAAGCATCTCAGCAGTTCGTAGACTATAGTATGCTTCTGAATAAAGACAACACTAGTTATATCTTACTTACTTTGACGGGCCCTTAAACCCAACACTTATTTACTTTGATTCAGGCGGCTTCTATCAGAGCTGTATAAAATGTGTAGGAGTTAGTAACTACCAACTTGGACTTCTTACATTGAATACCTGAAGAAAAGTCTGTTTCGTGTAATATTCTTAAATACATCAGAGAATATGCGCCTGCTCAATATGCATTTTCCATACGTTGCGTGTAATATAAGGAGCATCTCTTACCGAGCCGGATTGCTCAGGCGTTAACGTCCGTGGCCCGCATTCGTGGGGTTGCGAGTTCGATCTCCATGATCGACTTTCCTGACCCATGGGTTTTTTTCGGAAGTTTCCCCGGATCACCAGGTGAATGCTGGGAAGCATTTCTACACCCTCCGAATTTCCTGTCCCACCATTTTGTTACATTAATAATTTTATTTTACCCTTCATTCCGTTAGTTACTATCAGGGTTGGAAGTGTCGGTGAGCAGCACGGCAGGGGCGGGCAACGAATGCACTCTGGAAATCTTGTCTCCCGGATTGGAAGGTGAGCGTACTGGTTTCCGCCCCCCCCCCAATAGGATGGTACAAGGCCGAGGGGCGGGGGGAGGAACCGGTTTCCGAGTGTTGCGACCTCCTTGGGAGTACGAACCCTAAGGGGTGGGAGAGGAACCGGACTGGACCAGCCTCCGTTGGAGTGCTCCTAACTGGAAAAATGTAGGGAACCTGCCTTCTGCTCCGTCATAGTAACTGCCACTCTTAGGATCCATTCGCGTCATCCATCCTCCTGGAGGGTACCTGGACATAGTGATAAAAAGATCGCCTTTCAGTTGAGGTGTTGAGTCCCCCTATGCAAGTTGTCATACGGACATATAGTCAAGGGCAATCTCTTTATTAAGTTACGAATGTAACTCTTCCGAAAACTTAAAACAAGGTAGTGATATACATAAGGGGATGTTATAAGCCCAGTGCTTGCAATGGTAATTTTACCAACTCTGAATCCCATTTTCTTTGGAATTGCTAGTTCTAGAGTACTGAAACTTTGCACATGAATGTTTTGACTCCTTTTATATTCACTGATTTTTTCTTCTGTGACCAATCGTTCTACATTTTTCATTGTGGAAAAGACCATTGCTATTCTCTTTTATTTCTTCCGGAAATAAAAGGGCCAGTAAATGAATAAATAATGGATAAACAACTGGTAAAAGTTTAATTATTCTAGATTTAGTAGTTCCATTGAAATAGGGGCATGTGTGTCTAAAAACTAACTTGGCGGAAAATAGTAAAGGTATAAAATGTTACATTAGTACAATCCAGAACTATACTCAGGTTCAGGATCATCATCCGCACCCTCTCTGGACCTGTCTGGGTTTCTCTGCAACAGCTTAGATTCCTTGGATTTAGTTTCTTGCTTCACTGTTGCCGTTCCTAATCTTGTACTGTCAATATGTTGGAAAATTTTAATGGTATTCCATCGAGGATCTATACCCATTGCTTGCGGCGCTTTCATACGACCTGAGTTTCCCTTATTAAATGATAACACAGTATCTAAAACATATATTTATTAAGTATCATACCCTATAAAGACAGTTTTAGGAACTCTGGTTCACACTACACTATTGAGGGATTCATTAGGATTTTGAGTTTTGCCAAACAAAAGTTCTAGGTCAGCTAGGCTCCCAAAAGTGGGCTTTGTTGCTTCACCTACATAATAAGGCAGTGAATGTTTGTGTTCATAGACTTCCCCAGTAGTTATTGCTCTGTTAAATTTACACCATGAGTCCTTCACCTTGAGGACATAGTGAATGCTGTGACTTCTCATTTGCCGATAGTTTGTAAGAGAATTTTGCCCAAACATCACACCATCTCCTCCAGTTTATTTACATTTCTCCTAACAGCCATGCTATAATAGTACTGCAAGTTGTTTATTTCCTTCTCAGTTAGCTTCCCTTCCCAGAAACATTCTTACCATCACCTAGCCTTTGTCCCCTGAGTTTCTTTTTCAATTTTCTAAGTCTGGTCCCCACACGCTTTTGCACGTGTCGCACACATTGCAATTTTTCAATTTGCACATCCCCATATAGTTTCTTTTCTACTACAGTTTTGTATGTTTTAATATCCCCATCTCCTAAGTACTGTGTGTACCTTATACCACACCTAGACAACATTCAAAGATTCTGCTTATCCCTTCACATTCGTTGCCACCACTAACCCCTGCAGAATTTGCTTTACACTCTACACGTTTTGTGACATTTTAGTTTCTGGTTGTCCGTTTTGTTTGCAATACATCCCTGGCAATACTTTGACAACACATCAACTCAAGAATTTTACCTGTTGCCACACTTGTTTCTCAGATCACACTATTACGACTTGTGTGTCCTCACTTTTTCCAGCTGCCATTGACAGCAATAGTTAGGTCTTTAATATTATCATTAACTACAACTTCCCTCACTGTAATTTGTATTGACAACTCAGCACATTTCCTAACAGCATTGCTCAAAAACTCATTCTAAGATGAAAATGGATCATGCAAATTCATTACACCACACAATGTTTTCCCTGCAGCATGCCCTTTCTTTATACACTAATCTAATGTTTGTTATAACCATTTTTATTATGTTCTGAGGTGTAAACACAATCTTGGGTATTACAATAACTACAAATAAACACTAAATTGCTTGCTAAAACCACTGTTTTAGTTTTGTATTCATAACAAGATAATTTATAAGCCTTATCACAGAAATTTCATTTCACAAATCTATTAAGTACTTTGGAAAGTATACTTGCATCAACTATAATGTAACCAGCAGTTAATTTATCATTTAGGATCAAAGCTGTGCTTGCATCCCTATAAACATCATCTGCAGCAGGCAGTTTCCTTTCTGAACTACAGAGCTCACTTTCTGAGATAGTCTCCACAACATTATCACTGAAACTTGCACTACCAACACTACCTGTATTATTATTTACTTCGATACCATTTACACCTTCACTATTTACAGTAACACTATTTGAACCAACCATACACTTTGTTTTTCCCCTTCCTAGACTTCCAACCCACTGTTAGACCATTTACTTGGCTTTGTCATGTTGAACACAAACTTTGGAGCACATTCACCCACAGAGAGGCCTGCATGCTCAATAATATCCCTTTGGCACAAAGTTTTGCCCTCCCACACATTCTACAGCTGCCTCTAAATTCAAACCAGAAAACAATTTTTGCATAGTTACACCTCCTAATCCAAGAAGGGGGCGTGGTACAAGCTAGCCTGACTATTTAAACTGAACTTAGATGTCGTTTATACCTGTTTGGGATGCGCTACATGAAAAATAACAATGGATTTTTATAAAATGGACATATGACTTTACATTTGTGACAAAGACTACCTGATTTATTATATGAAAGAAAGTTTTAATCTTTTTTAATTATTATTAACGTCCTCCAACGTAATGTCATATCGGATGGTGAATGAATGAAACGGGTGAAATGATGTTCAAATGAGCCCGAGGTCCATGGAGCTTTAAGTTACGCGACATTCGAATGTTTTTCCATTCAATTCGAATTCAAGAGGTGGCGAATGTGAGGGCAGACACGCTAACCATCACGCTACCGAGGCGGAGTCATACACTGTTGTAATTTATATGTATGTATATTTCATTATTATTACTAAAAACAAATTGAAAAGAAAAAACAAAGGAATGGTTACAATTCAGTCCCCATAACACAGTAAAACGGGACAGGAATTACAAAAAGGTCTATGCTGCATTCAGTTTTCTTAATTCATTCTCTCCAAGCTTATGTTGCAAATTTGAATAATATTGGCCACAAAGCGCACGCGTGGAAGGTCTAGGAACACTACCTCGTGTTCCATATTGTGACTTTGGTGGGTGTAAAGTAAAGAAGACAGATGTAGTCGAGATAAAGAAACACTTTTATTTCCGTAAACAGTAACTTTGTACACTCGTTGCAACAGCAAGAAAGTCTTTACCGATTCACCAACAGCACGGCTCCGAATTAGTAACACAAAAACTGTCCCTTCTCACACTTTACCGCTATTTATATCTCCCAGGCACTATTCTGAAAACTTCAGGAAAGTTCAGTTATTATTGCGGTGAAATACAGAGCAGAAAATTCCAGAAGTCTCTATCCCTTTCTCTCTTTCGGCAAGCGCCCCAACAATGCGGCCATTTTCTGTCTCTTCCCTTCGGCTCCTTTGAGGTAGTGCCGACAATAATGCGATGGGCGACACTGCTCCCTCCTCAAGGCTGGTCGTCCCGAACAGCACAATCGTAACGGGCCAGACGATCCAGGTGTACCACTAACATCTTTCCTCGGGGCACCTTCTGGATGCGGTAGACTAGGTCGTTAATCCTCTTTACCACTCGGTACGGTCCTTGCCACGGTTGTTGAAGTTTTGGGCAGCGTCCCTTGGTCCGGGTAGGGCGGTACAACCAGACCATGTCACCTTGCTGGAATCCTCGGCTGTTGGCTTGCCTGTCGTACCAGGTCTTCATGCGGTTGCTCGCCATCTGGATGTTCTGACGAGCCATCTCGTGCATGTCGTGGAGATGGTCTACTAGATTCTCCATATACTGGGTTGCCGGCTGTTTCGCTTCCGGGGGGCTCCCAAACGCCAGGTCACAAGGGAGGCGTAGCTCGCGGCCGAATATTAGGCTTGCTGGTGTCATCCCGGTGGTGTCGTGTGTCGACAAACGGTAGGCCAGCAAGAACAGTGGTACCTTGAGGTCCCAGTCTCGCTGATGCCTGGCCACGACCTTCCTCAGGTGCTCCTCTATGGTCTTGATGTATCTCTCGAACATGCCGTCCGACTGTGGATGTAGGGGTGTTGTGTGGGTCTTGTTCACCCCGTCTTTCCAATGCCTCCTTCATTAGGTGCGACTCAAAATTGGTGCCCTGGTCCCTGTGGAGCTCTAACGGGACCCCAAAACGGCAGAACAGCTGTTCCACGAGGCAGTCTGTAATCGTCTTCGCCTCTTGGTTCGGGATGGCATACACCTCCGGCCACTTGGTGAAGTAGTCCACAGCTACCATCAGGTACTTGTTGCCTCGATCGGACACTGGGAATGGTCCAGCTATGTCGACGGCGATGCGTTCGAAGGGCGCTCCGACGTTGTACTGCTGCATGCGACCCCGGCTCCTAGTCTGGGTGCCGCGACTCGCCGCGCACACGTGACATTGACGGCACCAGTTCTCAGTGTCTGCTCGGAGCCTCAGCCAGTAGTAGCGCTGTCGGAGTTTGTCGATCGTCCGGTTTGCTCCTAGGTGTCCACCCGAGGTACCGGCGTGCACTTCCTCCAAGACTTCCGGGACCTCACTTCGGGGAAGTACCAACTGCTCTTTCTGGGTCTTCCCTTCAGGTGATTCGCATACCCGGAACAGCACGCCCTCTTTGGTCTTCAACGAGTCCCATTGGGCCCAGTACGACTTGTATGTAGCGCTTCTGGGTGCGACGTCCTCCCAGGTTGGTCTCGTCCCTGCCTGCACTTCTCTCAAGAGTGGCCCCAAGTCGGTGTGCGCCTGCTGCTCCCTCCTCAGGCCCGCGATATCCCATCCATCCGCAGGCACTGCCGTGACCACTCTGACAGCTGCGGTACGCTCCTTCTCTTCCACTCTTGCGCATTGGCCGCACTCTTCTGGACAGGGTCTTCGGGACATGGTGTCTGCGTTGCCGTGGCTCTTCCCTCTGCGATGTTCGGAGGTGAAGTCGTACACCTGCAACCTCTGGACCCAACGGGCTGTCTGGCCCTCCAGGTTTCTAAAGCTATGTAGCCAGGTTAGGGCGGAGTGGTCTGTCCTCAGGTGGAATGGCTGACCGTACAGGTACTTATGGAAGTGCTCCAAGGTCTTCACTACCGCCAGTAGCTCTCGTCGGGTGACACAGTAGTTCTTCTCTGCCTTAGACAACGTCTTGCTGTAGTAGGCTATCACCCGCTCGTGGCCGTTCTGGACTTGGGATAGGACGCCTCCAATGCAATGGTCGCTGGCGTCGGTGTCCACAATGAAGGCGTCGCCTGGTTGTGGGAATCCCAAAATAGGAGCACTGCAGAGCGTCCTCTTCAGCTGTCGGAAAGCCCCTTCGGCGTCCTCCGTCCACACATACGGTCGATGTTCTTGCGTCAGGCGAGTGAGGGGTTTGGCGATGCTGGAGAAACCCTTTATGAAGCGGTGGTAATAACTGCACAATCCAAGGAAACTGCACAGTTCTCGCTTATCCTTTGGGCGAGGCCAATCTCTTACGGCCTGTGTCTTCTCCGGATCCGTGGCCACTCCGGTTGGTGAGACTATGTGGCCCAAGTAGTTGACTTCCCTGCGGAAGAGCTGGCACTTCTTGGCGTTCAGCTTCAAGCCGGTCGCGTGCAGTCTCTGTAGCACCTTGGTCAGTTTGTCAAGATGGTCTTCGAATGTCTTGCCGACGATGATGATGTCGTCCAGGTATAACAGGCAGGCGTCATAAGTCAATCCTCTCATTACTGACTCCATGAGGCGTTGGAAGGTAGCTGGTGCGTTGCAGAGACCAAAGGGCATAACTGTGAACTGCCGAAGCTCTTGGCCTGTCGAGAATGCGGTCTTCTCCTTGTCTCTCGGGTCTAGAGCCACCTGCCAGTAACCCGATTTCAGGTCCAGGGTTGAGAACCACTGCGCACCAGCAAGCGTGTCCAGGGTGTCGTCAATCCGGGGTAAGGGGAAGCAGTCCTTCCTGGTGACAGCGTTCAGCTTCCTGTGATCTACGCAGAAGCGTAGCTCGCCATTCTTCTTCTTCGCCAGAACTACAGGGGAACACCAAGGACTGTCAGACTCTTCGATCACTCCCTTGGTTCTCATGTCCTCCAGCATGTCTCGTACCGCCGCTTGTTTAGCCAACGGAACGCGTCTAGGTGGTTGCCGAATAGGCCGGGCGTCTCCGGTGTCGATGTGGTGAAGCACTCGGTCCGTGAGGCCGTAGTCGCTGCTGCCTTGGCTGAAGACGCGCTGATATCGTCTCAGCAGTTGTTGGACCTTCTCTCTCTGTTCAGCGGTCAGGTGGTCGGCCGCCGCCCTCTCCAGCCCTCTCCGCCCTCTTCCAGCCGGGGCCCCAGGTGTTGCGTCGGCACCGGCTCCTGGGTCTTGTCTACTGGTGTTACGCTGACCACGGGCTCGCACGCCCCCAACTCCGTCCCGGCCTGGACGTCGTGATCGGTGTCTGTTGGGTTGAGCAGTCTCACCGGCACGGCAACAATGTCCCGGCTACACAGAGCCCGTGCACATGCGTTTTCCGGTCCAGCAGCATGTTCTTCTTGCGCTGGCGTTCTAGTCGCGCCGTCACTACCATCTCGCTTCTCGCGGGGACAAATACGTCTTCCCTGAGAATGACCCTGCAGATTCCAAGGCGTTCTTCGGGGTGCTGGAGTATTACTTTCTCTCCCTTAAGCCGCAGAACCTTCTTGCCGATGTCGACCGTCGCCTCGTGGCTCCTGAGGGCATCCAGTCCCAATATCGCCTCCTCAGCCACCTCCGCGACGAACACCCACAAACGCAAGACACTTCGCCCCAAGGTCAACTGCAGCAGGGCCTCCTTCTCCACAGGCAAGGTGTCACCCGATGCCGTCACTAGTTGGTACGGTGGGCTCGGTTTTCTCGACGGCAAGCCCCTGGCTACGTCAGGTCTGATGACAGTCACGGCTGCTCCAGTGTCAACAAGCACGCGGCACGGCTTCCCTCTCACCCAACCGTCCGCGATGAGGCTATCCATCCGTCGGCTGACGGCGCGCAGTGTCCCTCGAGGGGATGATAGTGATGGCGCCGACGTGCCCCTCGCCACGCCGGCCATTACTCGTTTTCCGGCTGCTCTTCTTGGTGCCGGCAGTCTCTCATCAGGTGTCCCGGCTGGCCACACCCCCAACACACGCCACCTGGTCTTCGTCGGCGTCCCTGGACTGGTCTGCGGTCTTCATCGTAGCGGACACTCCTTGTCTTCGAGGTCGGGGTAGCCGTCACTTTGGCCACTTCCATCCTTAATGCGGCCGTTAGTGTCTCGTGGATGGTCATGTAGTCGCCGAGCATCAGGCGTTGACGTATCTCGGCATCGCGTACCCCGTCGACGAAGGTATAGGCGGCTTCTCGGGATACGAATTCGGAGGGGAGGTCGACCAAGCTTTGCTGGCCAGCTGTTCGATTGCCAGGGCGAACTCCTGCAGCGTCTCCACTGGCAGTTGCATCCTAGATTTCAGTTGGCTGTGGTAGGCTGCGGCTAAGCGGTGGTTTCCGAACCGGTTCTACAGGGCCTCCCAGATGTCCTTGGGCGCCCCCGCTGTCTGGACTGCGTTCAGCACCTCTGCGGCTCGTCCCTGGAGGCTGGCTATCAGCTGCGCGGCCTCTTTTTCTGGCGACCATTTGTTGTGCTTGGCCACTGTGTCGAATTGACGGCGGAAGACCTCAAACGTTGACGTGCCATCGTACTTCGGTGGTTTGACGCGCGTCGATGTTGTGTCGCGTGCTGGAGCCTCGGCCTTGTAGTTCTTGAGCTTTTCACTAAGCATCCCTTCCACCATTGCATTTAGCTCCTTGGCGCTACCGTCGACCCTGTCTTCGAGAACGCTAAGCCGTTCCCCGACATTCTCCAGGGCGTCAACGCGTTGGCCGAGGTCCTCCATCTTTCCACCGAGCTCTTCCACCTTTCCACCGAGCTCTTTCACATCCTTCCTTACGCCAGCCAGTTGCTCGTCAATTTTCGCCGATAGCTCCGTCTTCATCTCTTTCAGCTCGGCAGCGAGGTTGTCGTTTGCCGTCTTCATCTCTGCTTTCGGCTCTTGTAAAAAGCTCACCAATGTAGCCTCCATCGTCATATCCTGCTTCTGACACCAGTGTGCCTTTGGTGGGTGTAAAGTAAAGAAGATAGATGTCGAGATAAAGAAACACTTTTATTTCCGTAAACAGTAACTTTGTACACTCATTGCAACAGCAAGAAAGTCTTTACCGATTCACCAACAGCACGGCTCCGAATTAGTAACACAAAAACTGTCCCTTCTCACACTTTACCGCTATTTATATCTCCCAGGCACTATGCTGGAAACTTCAGGAAAGTTCAGTTATTATTGCGGTGAAATACAAAGCAGAAAATTCCAGAAGTCTCTATCCCTTTCTCTCTTTCGGCAAGCGCCCCAACAATGCGACCATTCTCTGTCTCTTCCCTTCGGCTCCTTTGCGGTAGTGCCGACAATAATGCGATGGGCGACAATATGCAGCCTTTAACATCGAAAATCACGTCGGCTGCTTTTGACCTCTTGGAACAGCAATGGTGTTTACTTGCTGAATGGTAGTTTTGAACTTTGGGTTTGTATTACTTTGGTTTTTCCTAGTTTATTACATTAAATTTACAACACACATTCACCCTCCCACACATACTAACAGACTCTACGGTGGATGGGGAATAATGCTAGTCAAAGAAAAATTGCCACTCTCCCAGCCGGGAATTGAAACCAGAATCCCTTGCACAGCAGGCAGGTGCTTAATCGACTGGGCCAGCTATTTTCAAC
Source organism: Tenodera sinensis (assembly GCA_030765045.1). Taxonomy (NCBI): domain Eukaryota; kingdom Metazoa; phylum Arthropoda; class Insecta; order Mantodea; family Mantidae; genus Tenodera; species Tenodera sinensis. The sequence continues at coordinate 302,687,301 of CM060962.1, forward strand.
CTTGTTTTCTAAAGAGCATGTCCTTCACTACAATGCCAGGCTTCTCTATTCTGCTTTCCTCTTTTATTATTTCCCTTAACCTCTTCTGTTCTGAATCGTTTTTCCGCAACTCAAGTTTCCTTCAGCGCAGGATTTTTCCTATAGAACGTCCCAACCTCTCGTTTTGCTTCTATTTATCATTTTCAGATTTTTTATTTCCTTTTTCACTGTTCTTAAAATAGCTGCATTATTTCGTCCGTCCATCTCACACTCTCCACATTCATTATTCAAATGCTCTCAGAAGTTAACTTGTTCCCCGTTTACCTAATTTATGAAGTAGAAGTGTTTTATTCCAGCCAAAATCTGTTCCAAACATGTGTTTTGATCCTTTGAACTTGTAAATAAGTTTACAGTGAATAAAGGTTGCGCGAGAGGGAGAAACAAAGCACAAATAAAAAACGAAAAGTCCGAGAGCTACAAAACTTTGTATTTCAAAGCAACCAGTTCCTATGACACAACACTAGAATTTTCACAATTCTCAACCATGAACTACCCGTTAAATGGATCAATATACATTGCTTTTATTTTCCCAAACACGGTTCTAATGATTTCAATTGAAATGCCACGTATTGATGATATTTACATGGCCAATAAAGTGTACATATTGAATTTGCTGCGAGTAGCCAGAGAATTTCCCTGCATTCCATTTTTTTTCTAACTAAGAAACCATAAGAAACCAAGGAGAATATGGGAATGCAGTAGGCTTTGAGCGATATTCAAATATTTTAAAGCTTTGAGATTCCGATCTCTTTGCACCATTAACATATAAAAATGAATAACGATGTTTGAATAAAATCAGTTTTTAGAAGCATGTTTAATCACTGGACTATTGGGTCAATCGGTAGCGTGTCTGCCTATTGTCCAAATAATCCAGTTCCTTTCCCGCCTGGGAGGAAGAAATTTTTTATGTCAGCTAAAATTATTGCCCATCCTTCCTAGAGTCTGGAATTGTATCTGGGAGTGTAAATGTGTGTGTTAATTTTATGTAATAAATAACCAAAGTAATAGAAATTCATTGATCAAAAACAACCACATTACAGAACGACACAGGATATCCAAGTACATTTACACTCACTGCACCGTTGTTTGGCACACGACACATTGTGATAATACAATTATGATGGGTTACAGTCACATTACTTTCTCTACACCTGTATCAACTACTCTTACAAGCTCTTATTCCTTTATCCCCTTCATGTTAGTTGAGATAAACATTGTCAGAAATTATCTCATTCCTCATTTTGTTCTAGGTAGATGGGGAATATGGAAATATACCAGACTTTGAACGATAGGCAAATCTTTTAAAGCTGGTCACTATATGAAATCTTTCAAATTCCATTCTCTTTGAACGGCCAAGAAATAAAGTGAATAACAACCTTCCATTTGACAAAAGTTTAAGCATTGCAAAACACACCTAAATAACAAAAGAATATCTCCGAAAATGTTGCAGTCCACAAAGAAAGATTGCATCTGAACATAACTTGTCTGTTTTAACGGCACCTACATTTTGTGCAGTATGATTTGGTGTATCTCTTGCGGCTTACCAGTTATGCAAAAATAATCCAGAGTAAACAGGACTACAGCTGGATTCAGCGTTCTTGGCCCATGAAGGAAATAAATGTAAAGCTTGAAAGCGAGTTACTTACCAAGCCAGGTGACTGCTGGTAGCAAGCGAATTGGTGCGTAAGCGTCATATGCTACTCACATAACGTTCTACTTCGTAAAGTAGTATGTACAGTCCATGCAGAAAAAAATGTCTATACAATGTGCCTAGCTTAATTAGCTCGTATTAATACATGCATCACTCCAGATATTGTAAATTTGGTCTTTTTCCGTTTAAAACCCAGTTCTCTCACTATTCTGTTTAAGGATGACTTGCTGCCCTGCAAGTTAATGCCTTCTCTTAAAATTGTAAGTAATTTGGCTACTGTAGGAGCACTTCTTTTTTGCCCGCCTCGGTAGCGTGATGCCTCACGTTCAAGAGGTCGCCAGTTGGAATCTCGCTTAGGGTAAGTTATCCAGGTAAGGTGTTTTTTTTCCGAGGTTTCCCCTTATCCTCAGAAGACGAATGTTGGGTAACTTAAAGCTCCATGGGCCTCTCGGGCTCATTTGAGCATCATTTCACCCATTTCATTCATTCACCGTGCTATATGACATTACGTTGGAGAGAGAGAGAGAAAAGAAAAAAAGCACATTTTTCCTAAACATAAGAATTATAAGTCGTTCTTCTAAGACACATTTATCGAAGTCATCTAGATCCGTTACTCATTTCGCAACTTCTTTTGCCTGGAGTTCCAAAAGACATGTTCTGATTTTCATGTTGTTCGCGTTCTTGAACAATTCTTTTCACTGTTATTTCTGACGCTCCTGTGGCACCTAATACAGGTTTATGAACTTTTTAAATTTTTTTGAAAAACTCTTGTGATGTAAGCAGTTCTTTGTTTTAGCTTTTTTCTTCATGTATGCCCATACATTTGAAACAATTTCACTACTCTGATTGTGTAATGTTTTGGATCCTAATTTAGAAAGCAATGGCAGCATACTTTATTTATGGCTATGATCAATGTCTCATAAATTCACTATATTCATTCTTATCGCAAACATCTTAATATGTCTTTAATTACCGCAGGCTGAACAAAAGTGAATTATGAATTAGCAGGGACTGTTGAAATGCAGACATCACTATCTTCACCCTCCCCGCCCCACTTGTTGTGCATGGTTTCATTATCAGAATTATATGAGATGACGAGAGAGACAGAAACTATAGGTTCGCCTACAGGACTTCCACTCAAGGTCAGGGGCCAAGAACTGTGAATCCAGCTGTACTTAGGCTATAGCCATAAAATGCATTTTATTGGCCATAAGGATATCTTAAACATGTGGTATTTTAATCAAAATCGATTTTTGAGAAAATCAAAATTTTCCATGTAAAGAGTAGTTTAGGGTGGAGAAATGTTCTTTAAAGTCTTCGTGTCGCATCCTTCAAAGATATTAAACTTATATAGCAACTTTGGTATTTAACCGGCGTTTCGATTTTGAGTTATGTTGTTCAGTCAGACACACACCCTCGCGCACACACACACACACACACACACACACATACATACACATACACACATATACACATATACACACACACCTCTACGATCCTTCAGTTAATGTGGAAACTTACACAGGAAATTATGTGCTATCCAACTGATATGAGATGGTGCATGATTCCGTAAAAAGCACACTTGTTGGATGACGTACACAAATACATCATCAGTTCATTGGAAGTTGTAGACACTTCCCTGCATTCAGGCACGGAGGAAAGAAATAGGGACCAATAAGGTGATGATAAATGATTCCACCCCAAACGTGTAGGTAGAACGTCTGTAGTGGTGTGCATCATAAGTATAATGTTTTTCATAGACCCAGTTAGAGTTTTCTTGACGAATGGACGCCACATTTAAACCATTCAACCACTGAAGGTGATGTGGTTACAGAAGATTTTCACACTAAATTCAGAAAGTCCTATGAGTTATGACTAACGCTTTTTACTGCAGTGCGTCTTGTGCAATGTCGCGTGTTGCGTCCATATCACAAAGAACTCGTTTTTCACGGTCAATGCTTTGCACCTCTCTTGGTCTCCCAAAATCCGAAACACTCTTCTCAAATGAGCGGATCTCTCTCTCTATCTCTCAAGCGTTGGTAAATTCACGAGAATGTTCGTGATCAAGGTGACTATCTGTCGAGGCAACTTTCTGCTTAAAGCTCGCATACTCCTGATGACATTCCCACCTGCCGGGGCATACAATATGTAGTGTATATCAATCTGTTCATTTTCTTCTACCTTTTGCACTTTAAAACAAACAACTAACCAGTTAAAAACTTAACTGAATTAATTATTATTCGTGCAAATTCTTTAGTAACACCTCAACAAACGATTTCAGACTCATATCTAAACAATGTTGAGGTTGCTTTATGGTTTTATATTTTGACTCTGTATTTTGTTGAGTACTGTTTTTAAAATGGCAGTCTCTTATAACTCCAAAGGGCTATAAGCTCCTAAGGGCAGGCTGGAATGGGAACTGTTGGTTGTGTATATGTAATTCTCTGTAGCTTTGACCTTTACATTTTACGCTGCCATATATTATTGGTTGCAAACAGCAGACCGATCATAATAGGTCAAAGTTTACGGGCGGCTGAGTCACCACTTTGACTAATTGCTTAACTTTATAGTTTCTGTACGGTGTAGAAATGCATGTCTCGACAGATTTTCCTTCACGTCTACCGTACGCTAGTTTGAGACTAATTGAATCTCAATTGATCATTAGCCACAGCCAATCACCTCGCCAGGTGGTAACATACAGTGGATTACTTACGTCATGACTCCACTGGAATGACGTTGCTCACCTGAATTTTGAAGTTGTCAGAACAGAAACAAATAACTACGTGTAGAGTATTCCACGAAATAATTAATAATTGTTTTATTTAATACTGTTTAATATTAATCACTGACAGTAATGTTCGTACATTTTAATTAAAATTTATTTTCCCATTTGACACTCCGAATAATCCAGTAAGGTGTGAGAATAACAATAATAATGTTAGCGTTTAATCCAGAGAAATTAGAAATAGAGCTATGAGGAAAATAAATGAACAATTTAAATAGAACAGACCTACGTTTAATGAATAGCCTACTAACGGAAATTCGTCTCTTCTTCAATTCAAATATCAATATCCTCACCAGAATATTCACCAAATCTTTTCTCTGGCATTTTTGAATGGTCTGTAGTTGTTTTCACTGCGTATGGACACTTCAGAAGTTCAGAAACGTAAGATTATGTTTAGGTTGGCGGAACCGAAACGTGGAGGTGATATAACCAAAGTGATAATACCAGGACCAAGAGGTGATAGTTCTACAAATTCATAGAACCGCACAGTATCTACCTGTTCTCTACACTATCTACCTATACACTTGTTCACGAAGGTTATTCACAACTCAATTAACAGTCTGCTTCCGTTCTGATGAAATACACATAAGTGTAATTGCCTATAAGTACTGGACGGCTGAGGCTAAAATTACGCTGTTTTTTCGTACACGCTTGCACGACCCTTCTCTTTATATCTGACATAAGTTTTAAGCTTGTAATAAACTATAAATGTCCAAGCGTTAATCTACTACAGGCATGAGCGAAATCGGCTCAACTGTACCACTCGCGTTCTCCTCTCACTCACCGGCCATACCACCCCTTCATTGCTGTTCAGCTTCCGTCACGTCTCACACAGTGGCAACTATAGCTGTTTCATGAAGAGCGGTAGAGAGAATTTCTTGTAAGTTACAAAAGCAGGAAAGTTTGGAGTTTAATATGCGGATTTCAGTGTGCAAACATAAGCGTTACGATATCAAAGGCAACTTTGATCAGAAGCATTAGGTAAACTTTGGTGATCTTACAGGTGTTTATTTACTATCACTTTCTGGATACTCGTATTTGTAATAGTTCTTATTAGTTTATTTAACATAAACTTTTTATTTCGTGTTTTAAAGTTTGAACACAATATTAAGTGTAAAACCAAACATTTATGTTGATCAAATAGTTTTAAAATATTTTAAGGCTAAACAGCAATGGAAGTTTGCTTTATTTATTACGACCACGCAGATAGAACGAACCCACCACTGTACGTGTTGTATTCAAACCACACTCGTTACTCGGCAAGAGAATGTGGGGTGAGTAAGGCAAGTGCAATAGCTATTTCACCTCTCGTGCCCATGTCTGATCTAGTAAATACTAAGTGACACGAAGCTAGTTCTGACTAGACAACGGTGCAAGTCTGTGATTCGCTACAGCAAGAAGTTCGACAAGAACTTTAGTTATGTAAACAAATACATTATGGTATTTTAATACAACGCATTACATTTAAATTTTAGTATATAAAACATAACGAAAGGTATTGGCTTTTAGAGTAATTTGGTGTGGAGAATTCTCTTGAAAATCTTGGTGTGGTGCCCTTAGAAGATGCTAAACAAAGAAGCACAAGGTAAACTCGGCCAGTCTGTTTACAGAAAACCGGTTAGGAGCGATCAATACTTGCACAACCATCCTCAACAAAAACGAGGGGTCATTAAAACGTGCTAAAGCATTACTCAATCACACCTATAACATGAAGTGAGACGCCTCGAACAAGCTTTCGCCGATAATGGCTATACTAAGAATCTAATACCTTGCACTCGCATGACCTTTTCTACTCATTATTGTACAAAATACTTTACAAACGCTTGTTCTTTCACCTACTTTATGTTAATCGAGATAAAATTAAATAGCCCGTAGTTTCCCTTTGAAGGGCAAGGACCTCCTCCCTGCCGATAGGGTGAGCTCAGCGCTACGTATAGAGTGAACTAATCGTGTAAGAACTATACAACTACGATTATATCAATGCCCATTCTTTATTATATGATGTTTGTCTTTGGTTAAGGTCTGTTTTATTTTATGCATAACTATTCACTTCTGTCAGCATCAACTTTTGCACCTTGCTATAGTATTTGTACACTTCACTCGCTTTGAACTTATGAAACAACTTCCTCTAGTCTGAATACTCGTTCTACTGTACATCTGGTGATATTTTTTTTCCAGTTTTGCCCTGGTAAGCTATTATTCCTCCTGCCATTCTGCAGCAGCACGATCCATCTCCGCTACCATTGGGGCTGCTCATGCGGAACCCTACCGTTTTCTAAAACTTCCCTTCATCACTTCCACTTTTACTCAAAGTCCGCTCCAAAAATATGAATCCCCAGCCTTAGACCATCCCTGTGGCTCTTCCTTTCTGAGGATGTGCTCCACAGCTGAGGACGAAACGTTATGTTATAAACAAGGCATGGGCAAAATCGGCTTAGAAGAGCCACTCAACTAAAACGGTTCTTGCCTCACTCCATCGGCCATCCCTCCCCTTCACTGCTGTTCAGCCTCCGACTTACCTCATTCAGTGGCGAGCATGGCTCCGTCGGGACGTCTGTTTCATGAAGGGTGGTAGAGAGAATTTGGTGCGAGTTACAAAAATAGGAAATTAGGCTGTTTAATATGCGGATTTCAATTTCCAAATGCCCGTAATATTCCTAGCCAACACAGGGCTAGCTAAACGTCACTCATAGGCTGAGCTAGTTCCTGTAAGTTCATTTTCCTGTAGGTTACTAGAGCATACTTAAATGTTAGCCTCAGTAGATAGCTGTAATAATGATTCCATCAAAATATGTGTAACAGAAACACAATATTTAATACTAGCGTATAAATAATTACCATTGCGCAGGTGGAATGAAGCCACCACTGCGCTTGTTGTATCAAAACAACCTTCATTACTTGGCAAGAGAATGTGGGGTGAGTAAGGCAAGTTTAATTGCTATCTCTACTCTCGTGCCCATGCCTGCTTTAAACAGTTTATTGTTCAAGTCCACAAAAATATTTAAATAAGTTGTGAATGAATCCAAAATTTCGTTCGAGTTACTCATTTATGGCTAAGGGAACTGAAATCTAACATCCAATTCTTTGTTACGATACATTTCGTATACGTACTATATAAAACCTGATGTGTAGCACTCACACGACTTTTTCTTCTCTTGTACTAACCATTCTTACAAACTCTTATTCCTATATCTTCTTCGTGTTAGTTGAGATAAACATTAGTACAAATTATCTGTTTGTTTATTTCCAAGCTTTGAGATTCCGTTCTCTTTGCACGGTTAACATATAAAAATGAACAACGATGTTGCATTTGACGAAAGTTTAAATTTTCTGAAACAAACACAAATAACAAGAAATATCTCCAAAATGGTTCACTAATTGTATGTTTTAGCCAGATCTCCATTTTTATGCATATAGTCGGAAAATTCAAAATATATATTTCATTTGTCATAAAAATATCTTAAACATGTCATTTTAATGACAATCGTTAGGGACATTTTGAAGAAAATCAAAATTTTCGAAAAATGTTCTATGTAAAGGGTAGTTTAGGGTGGGGCTATTTTCTTGAAACTCTTCTTGTTGCATCCTTGAAAGAGATTAAACTTAAATACCAACTTTGATTTTTAACCGACTTTTCGTTTTTGTGTTAGTCTGTCCACAGACTGACATACACACACAGGGACCTTCTTCTAAAAGTGCTTTTTTTTGAATTCAGGGGTGTAAAAACATTTCTGGTGAAATCTCCAGATGTAATTTTTGTGTGGAATACAATAGTTCCCCTACTTACTAGTAGAGAAGGTAAAAAGGTAAACCCTCCTATTGACGCAGAAGGAGAAATAACTGCAGTTGGCTCCATTTGCCTTAGCCAAGAATAGTGATGTCTCAGTGCCCACGTTGCACTACTTAGATATCTGTTGATGAGTCGATCACTCTCTCGAGGAAATTCCCTCTCGTGCCGCAGCAGTCAACTTTGCTCTGACCTTCCTGTCACACTGAGTCATGTAAACCTGACAGCATGTAGGCTTCCCCAACTTGTTGCAGCTCCGAATGGGGTAGAAAGGATCGTAAAAAGCGGCGGGAGAATCAATACGGGCGTGTGGTTTTGGACAAGGTCGTGGCCGGGAGCGACCGACCGACCGACCGACCTAGTACAGAACACTCAGTCATGTCTTCATTGGTAGTAGTGTACCTTCTTTGTTTATTGCTTCACAGTTCATTGTTTGTATTCAATCTTAACTGTCATCTGTGGTTTTCTGCACAGTTAGGGTTACCGACGTCCGGAAATTTCGGACATGCCCTACATTTTAACCATTTGTCCAGCGTCCGGGCGAATTTTTAAAGAATTTGCAATGTGCTACATTTTCAGAAACAGCCAGTGGTCGTTAGAAAATTAAATGGCGAAATAGAAATTAATAACTGGTTATCAGCCGCAACTGCGACTTGCTAGGGCAGCCTGGCAACGCTGGCTACAGCCAAAGTCTATACTCGTGCATTGGTAACATTGGCAACACAACATTTGTACACCAAGCCAAACGGTTGGTATTTTGATGTTTCAGTATCACTCTTCCAGTTGCATTTTGTTAACAGCTAATTCGCAACGCACTCGTTATACTGAGCCTTTTTCAGTGCATTTGAACATTAAAATTAAGCACTAATTGACTCCCGTAGTATTTAATATGTTTGCCGCTCGCTAGGTGCATGATCGGCTACGTGTGTAAGAGTCTGTTACCTGCTGCCGTGAAGATTATAGCTCCTTGTGCCTGGTTAGCTTGCTAACATGCATTTATAATGTTCGCAAAAGTTAAAGGCATATGGAGGCGGGGCGTACTGCAGACTCCAGCGAATCCTAAGCTTGCCCCTCCTACCAGCGCTGCCGAATGTGCTGCACGCATCTCACGTGCTCTTATGTACAGACCCTCTGCCGGTACGCGCACTACGTTTGGCAACAGTGCTCCGCTTGAGTATTGGCCAGCGTTCACATGCCTTTAACTTTTGCGAGCGGTATAGTCTGTCGGTAATACGGTTTGCCGTTTCGGGGTCCTTACTACTCTGCAAACGTGCTAGTTAATTTATAAGTATTAAACATTTATATTATGTAGTAGTTCAGAGGCAAAAGGGGGAAATGTATCTTTTGTTATTGTGATCATGGTTAAAGATTTTTCAGACATGTCACTTTCAGGTCGTTATCTTTTGGTCCCAATGTAACAATCTATTATTCTCATCCTATGATAAGTTATATTATAAATAAAAACTTAAGACTGCCCACTAGTACTATTGAGGAAAAGGGTGAGGGGCATTCCATACTCCAGTAGGCTTGCTGTTAACCTTTCCCACCCGGTCCGTGCTCTTACTATAGACAGTAGGAATTCCCTTCGTGGAAATAAATTAGACACCGTGCCCAATGGTGCAACAAGCCGAAATGCCAAAACGAAAATGCAAATTCAACGATGTATTGTGACTTAAGTACAAGTGTTTCAAGGGAACATGTTCCTGCACAGAACTCTAGTACTGAAACAGCGTAACAGCACAATGAACAGACAAAAGCAACAGATTACATATTGATTTGATCAGAGGTATTGTTTCAATGAAGTATAATTTTAAGACTTCAGTTGTGTGGAATTTCTTGACTTATTTCAATCAAAGCAAATGTTTTGCGGAAGATTAATTCTTTGGGGAATATAACTGACTGTTGATCATCACCTTTAACATTGTATGTTTTAGGATGTTAAAAAACGTAACTGTATATTCCTGTGGGTATACAGGATGGAAGGGAAGTCATTAAATTCCTTCTAATATGTGCTTCATAGAAGCATTAGAAACAACAAAGTCTAATGGAATTTTGTTCTTTGTTCAGCCAACTTCGAAAAAATAAATAGTTTTTGTTCCAACTTGGATGTGTAATTCCAAAAGAATGTACAAAGATAACAGTTTGTTACTTGTAAGATGCGTAGAGTAACTTATTTCTGACATAGCTTTGGTAGTAATTATGGGACATCACACAGGGTTTCAAAATAATTAATCACTTAAAAGATGTGAAGGAATACTCCAAGCAGCTCTTTCAGACGTGCAGTAGATCGACAATGTTGCGCTGAGGTTGGTCACGGAATTGACGTGGTTTGTGAATGTAAACAACTCTGACACTTTCGCTTTAATGTTTTGAGATCTAACGCTTGTGATTGGCCTACACTCGCGCAGTAAACACAGGACAAGGCAGGGTATTTGTGTTTTTAAGAAGCACCGTTACTGTGTTTGTTTATGTAATGAGCTAGGGAAAGTGACACACACAATCTGCAGTGTTGCCAGCTTGTTTTTGACAAAACTAAAATGTCTCCGTAGGAAATGGTCAGAGGCAAAAACGTAAGATACAAAATGTGTTCCAAATAGGAGATCTACCAGTGGTTTAAATTAATGTAATGACTTCCATTCCACCTGGTATATAAGCATGTAAATTAAAACTTCACATTATTTTTGCATTGATCGATAATGTCCTACATTTTTGTCAAATGTCCCAATTTCTTACCATTGCTTTCTACCTTCGTTATTCATTGCTTCTGTTTTGGTTTCAAGTTCACATGTGTTTTTCTGCTTTCTCTGCTTATTGTTTGTGTTCTGTGTTCATTTCATTGCTTGTCCTCAGACTTCATTGTTCATTTGTGGTCTTCTGCTTTCTCTGCTTATTGCTTGTGTTCTGTGTTCATTTCATTGCTTGTCCTCAGACTTCATTGTTCATTTGTGGTCTTCTGCTTTCTCTGCTTATTGCTTGTGTTCTGTGTTCATTTCATTGCTTGTCTTCAGACTTCATTGTTCATTTGTGGTCTTCTGCTTTCTCTGTTCATTGCCTGTGTTCTGTGTTCATTTCATTGCTTGTCCTCAGACTTCATTGTTCATTTGTGGTCTTCTGCTTTCTCTGCTTATTGCTTGTGTTCTGTGTTCATTTCATTGCTTGTCTTCAGACTTCATTGTTCATTTGTGGTCTTCTGCTTTCTCTGTTCATTGCCTGTGTTGTTCTTTTAATCTTCATTACTTGTGTTCTGTCTTTATTATTATTACTTGTGCGCTATCATCACTGTTTTCATAGTTTTCTACCCGCACTACTCATTCGTTTTGTTCTACTTTGACGGTAGAATGCTTGTGTTCTGCCGTGACTGTACGTTCTAGACGTTATACCACCAGTGTTCATTAGAGTTGTTCAGTCTTAACTTTTATTAGTAGTTTTCTCCCTTCACTCTTCACTTTTTGGTGTTCGGTCTTCACCATTCACAGGAATTGATACCTCAGGAGGTCTCAGGGTGGAGTCGCCTTGAACTGGAAAACCTAAGTTAGGCAGGTAGAGAAATGCTGTGGTGGACTATAAGTACATATGCATATCGTCAGACTTCTCCTGGCTTACATTTGCTTCCTTTTGTCCTGCACAGTAGCAGGGTTAGGTGAAGCACGCTGGGTATGCTTCCCTGGGATATGACCCTTCCCCCAAACCTATCCTTGAGAATGTGCTAGACAACAAAGGTTTTTCAATCTGGACACTTACTTTGCTTCTTACTCTCTCGCCTCTAGGACAAGGCCTCTCAGGGTGCATGCACCAGTGCATTGCACAGTGCAAGGTGCAAAATGTGACTACGAAAAGCTGACCTCGGTGTAAACTTCCACTCGTTCTTTCCTCATGCTTCTACCTGTCTCGTTCACTTTGCCGTCTCCCTCTTCCTCACTTTCAGCGCTGTTTCTACCTCACTGCGTAATGTTTATGTTCGATGTCCAGTGTCAAACAGGTTAATTTGGTTTTTAATACCAAATATGATCTTTTGTTGCAGTGAAATAGAAAGAATTGGTACAAGCCTCATTTTTGGAAACAATGTTCTTCTCCAAGATGTAACAAACGTTTCAGGAAGTCCTCTGTGGTTTCACCATATGTGTTCTGTGTTACTGAGTCTTTCAACAGAACGTTTTCTTAAACCTGTAATTATTGTACCGCAGGTGAGGTATTTGACTCTATGGTCACGACTTTCCAGAAAAATAAACTCCCTACTGTGATTTAAATGAACTTTGGGCATTCTTTGCTTTATTTGGAGCAAGTTGCGCCACTATTAGTTCGTTGTATTGCACGTATCTATTTCTCTGATAAGGAAGCCGTGTTATCAACACAGGTTTCCTCGCTCTGCAGCGCGAACTTAACCAGGTCACCACGATACACAGTGCAAGGAACCTCTGCACCCGGTGCGACTTCAGAGGCCCTGCTTCATGAACTTTAGTAGAACCGGTAGACCTAGTGTTGACCCCGTTCCTAATCCCATCCATCATCACTGCTAATCAGTAATATTCTTACTAGAGCGGAAAATACCTTTGTTATTTATTTCTGGAATGTTACTTTACAAATAACCGTTCCAAGATAGCCAAGAATATTCACGCTTATTTGTGCATAACCGTAACAAGATACTCTTCGTCCACCATTACATGAATCAGGTTCTTTCGGATTAAATCGCGATTCTTCGTACTGATTCAGACACACGATGCTCCTTTACCTTCCAAGATGCAGCCGCGAACTTGTAATGTACAAAATTCTGCAAAATGAGTGGAAAGTTTAGCTATAAGAATACGAAGTGCAACGTCCACTTCCAAATAACTCAATTGTTGGCATTTTGTGGGACCTGGACCGAAAACTGTATTTTAAATATTTTTACAGGCCATACTTTGCACAGTTAAGAGTGATTATGATATAAACTAACACACAAAGTTCCAACAGAATGTGCTTTATAGTTTTGAGGGAATTAATTATTCAATTTATTCACACTACGAAAATACATTGATATTCATAATATACCATGCGCATCAAAACTTGCAATATCACAACAGTTTTATTATTTTATAAACTCTAGTTTCCCAGCCAATACCATTAATCTCCGGCAGGAAGAAAAAATGACTTTAAAAGTAATTAATTTCTTTGCTTTGATGGACATTGAAAATATTTTGATAACTTTTTCTGCATTTAATTGTTTAAAGCTAAAAAAGTGCTTATATTTTTAAACTAAAAACTGAAGTTGAAGTGAGATAAATATAGAACATGCTGGAAAAATTCTAGGAGCTTAGCAAAAAATTTAATGTGCATGGGGCAGATAGTGTATTAAAATGTGAAGTCGAGAAAAACCAATTTTTGTACACACATGCATCATGAGCATGTTTGTCAAACATTCTCTCTTTTGTCTAGTAGTTTCTCTCTTCATAGTCATAGCTTAAACACTTCTTTCCACTGAAGTGGTAGTTTTTGTGCCCTTTTTGTCCATACTTTATTCATATATTGCCAAAAATTGAAGCAGTTTAAATGTAGCCCACATGGCATTTAGAACCTGCACTAGACCTTTAAACATGGCGAAACCTAAAACATTTCTCTACCAACGGATGACTGAAGGTTTGCGGAATATTTATATCCATAAACCTAAAAATAGTCAATTTCATAATTTTTCGGCCATTTTGTAGTCGCAGGATCCCTTAAACCACCCCCTCCCACATTTGCCACTTTCCACTGAAATGCATCAAGTTTGCGATGTGCATAGTCAGTCACTAAAAGTATAGTTCAATATTCATTTAAATAGGAATGGAATATGATTTTAGTGACGTGAACACGAAATCTCCATTAACTGGTCAGTTTAAAAGAAAATTGGAAATATTCTATAGCCCATGTCGCTCCAGATAAACTATTCAATAATGAGATACAATATGAAAATTGGGTTAATGTTCCTGAGTTACGCTCGCGTGCACACGCACACGCACGTGCACGTACACACATTCTTAAGCACGCATGCTTCACCGTCTTTACTACCCACTTAAAATAAGTACAGGGAGTATTATATTCCACTCAAAAATTATATACCTAGCGAGATTTTAGCAGAAATGCGCGTTTTGAGACACCGTGGGTCCAGAAAAGCAGTTTAATAAAAATGTCTGTGTATGTTTGTGTGTTTGTGTGTGTGCCCGCGCGCCTGTCTCTAAACCTCATCACTCAAAAACGATAACTCGGTTAGTACCAAACTTGGTATTTTACCTCCTCGTCCCCAAGGGTGCGAGACGAAGATTATTAAAAAAATTTTCCTCACCCGAAACCAGCCTTTACATGTTATTTTTTCGAAAATTTTTATTTTCCCCAAAATTATGAACAATTTTGATTAAAGGACGTAGAGGGACACTGGAAAGTTCTACTGTTGCTACTCTCGCATGTACATAGCTGCAGACGTCTTCTGTTGCGCGTGCGTATACGAAGGCTGCGCGGTACTGGTTACATCAGTCATTCTCCGTGTCGAACTAACATGGTTCCATGTGACCACACACGGTTCCACATTCTAGTGATAAGACAATTTCTGCAAATGTTTAACTCAATTAACATGAAGTAGATAAAGGAATAAACCTTTGACAGAAGTTTGTGCAACATTAGAAAAAGTTACTTGAGTGCTGCACATAAGATTTTTACTTTCTCTACTACTTATAGTAAGTACAGGAGGTTTTGTATTCTGCCCAAAAATCCGATGTCGAGATTTCATCGGAAATATGTTTTGAAATCCCCTGAATCAAAAAAAAGAAGCATTGTTACAGAAAAGGTCTGTGTATCTGTCTGTGGACAGCATAACTGAAAAACAAAAGTCAGTCAAAAACAAAAGTTGGTGTTTAAGTTTAAATCTTTTAAGGCTGCGACACGAAGATTTCGAAGAAAATTACTCCAGCCTTTATATGGAACATTTTTCGCAAATTATTTTCTTAAAAATGGCTCCAATGATTTTGATTAAAATTATGTATATTTAAGGTATTTTTATGACAAATTAAATGTATATTTTGAATTTTCTGGCTATAGCCTATGTAGTCCTGTTCACTCTGGATGACTTTTGAATAACTGGTAAACCCGAAGATATAGACCAGATCTTACTATATAAAAATGCAGACCTTGCTAAACTACACGATTTATGTCCTTTTTTTTTTTTTTTTTTTTTTTTTTTTTTTTTTTTTTTAGAGCGAAGCATTTTCTGTGCTTTTGTCAAATAGAAAACCGTTATGTTTTATGTTAGTCGCGCAAAGAGAACGGAATTTGAAAACTTCAAAAGATTTGACTATCGCTCAAAGCCTACTGCATTTCCATATACCCCTTGTACCTGCAAGAAAATAACGATAAAGATAATTTCAGCTAATGTTTATCTCAACTAACACAAAGAACATAAGGAATAGGCGTTTGTAAGAGTCATTGGTACAAGAGTAGAGAAAGTCATGTGAGTGCAACACATCAGATTTTTATACGTTATTCTCCAACAGAACCAGATAAAGAGAGGGGGAGAAGGAGAAGTGAATCTTTGCTGGGGAAATATAAATGATATAGTTCACAAATACGGAGAGTTTAGTAGTTTAGTATTTTCTTGATCGTAGAGACAGATAATATTGTCAACGGATATGCTATACTTCCGTAAAAATATGTTTCTGTAGAAACGCATATTTAGTTTAAATGGACATAATATCAACAAGAGAGTGCGGTAGAAGATTCACAGTTGATAGCTGTGATAGCTGCGCTGTTTACATACGGGCACTATTGTGTTGTAATAGCAGAAGCGCTAAACACATTAGCGATATGTAAACCGAGAGCCAAGTAAATTAAAACAAACGATACACTAAAACAAATGACAGTGTAATCGCCGCTCTGCAGCTGTTTACGGGTACAAATTAGCCAATTACACTGCTAAAAAATGAAGCATCGTTGCAGCAGAATTACACGTATCTGTTAGGTATTAATAAAGCTGAGCAAATTCAGACATGCGCATTGCTTTATTCTGCTGCACAGTAATGAAGTTATCTTTTTACTTTCTCTATTACCTACATATGCGAAGTAACTAGAGGAATTATTGTAGTTCATTCAAACATGCGATTTCAGCTTTCCTTGGAAATGCATGTTTTGCGGTCCTTTAGTCCCACTTTGGAACAAGCTTCATGTGTGTTTGTGCGTGTATGAACTGTACATTGAAAAATCTGATGTGTTGCACTCACATGACTTTCTCTACTCTTGTACTGCCATTCTTACAAACTCTTATTCCTATATCTTCATGTTATTCAATATAAACATTTGCAGAAATTATCTTATTGTTTATTTCCTTGTAGGTACTAGCAGAATGCAGTAGACTGAGTAATAGTGAATTTTTTTAAAGCCGGTCGCTATATGAAGGCTTTGAAATTCCATTCACCTTGCACGGCCAAGAGGTAAATGGTGAATAACAACCTTTCATAAGCATTGAAAAACTCACACAAATAGCACGGAATATCTCCGAAATGGTTCACGCCACAAAAATGCATTTGGACATAACCTGTGTGTTTTAACGAGGTTTACATTTTTTTCTATACTAAGATTTGTATAGCAAGATCTCTTACGGTTTACCAGATATGCAAACGTCATCCAGAGTAAACAGGACTACAGAGATTGTAGCCAGAAAATTCAAAATAAAACTATCTTAAACATATCGAATTTTAATCAAAATGGTTAGAACCATTTTTGATAAAGTCAAAATTTTCGATAAATTTTCCATGTAAAGGGTGGTTTAGGCTGGAGAAATTTTCTTCTGACTATTCGTGTCGTGTTCCTGAAAATGTTAAACCTTATACCAACATAGGCTTTTAACCGACTTTTCGTTATGCTGTCCACAGACACATAGACACACCACGCGCACGCGCGGACCTTTTTCTAAAACTGCTTTTTTTGACTCAGGGGCCTGAAAACATATATTTCCGGTGAAATCTCGCTATCGAATTTTTGGGTGGAATATAATACATCCCCTACTTGCTATACCTAGCAGAGAAAGTAAACAATTGTAAATTCTGTAAAACAACAAAGTTCATATCATACGTTTCTTTGTTTCTTTGTTTGTATTTGAGTTTTGCAGTCCCTGTACTTTTCTGAAACGTGCAATCGTTATTACTTTTCTTTCCTGGGCATGCAAAGAGAACATAATTTCAAACACATCACATAGGAACCAGCTCTTAAGAAATTTGAGATTCGCTTAAGCCCTGTTTATTCCTCCATTTCAATTATATCTATAAAAATATGCAATACAATCATTTCCACAGATATGTGTACTAGATTATCATGAAGAAGATGGAAGAAAAAGTTTTTATTGTAATAGCTTGATGTATGAGTAATCATTCGAAAGAAACGAATTAACATTCTTGTTTATTTGTCACATTCTTTAACTCTAGCAAAATCTAGCAAATCTCTAGCAAAGCAATGATTTTGGAAACTTAGGTTCACAGGACGGTGGAAATTAATTTTATGCTTCAATTAAATTGAGTAAACGTGTTATGAAACTTTCAGCTAAATTTGAGAGATAGAATAGGAAATGAAAAATGCAATGCCACAGCTGGGATTCGAACCACAGTCCTTCCACTTCACGCGCGGCTGCTCTAATCACTGAGCTACTGTGACAACTTGCCAGTATGACATCGAATTCTCCAACCGATTCGTATTTTTCTCGCTAAACCAAGGGGGAGTCTAACATCAAAGTCGCCCCTAGGCGACTTATAATAGTAAGTACTTTATTGTCCCTTATTAAATAACCTTTAAATGGTAATTATTATTTATTTATGCCAAAAAACTTACCGCTGTTGTCACTAATCACACAAGCCATGTGTGGACAATGTTTGAAGGTAAAATCGGAACTTAAAAATTGAACGCCACAGTCACACGTAAAGCGGAAGGTTTGTGGTTCAAATCCCAGCTATGGCATTGAATTTTTCAGTTCCAATTCTACCTCTAAAACATTGTCCACACATGACTTGTGTGTTTAAAACACCAGCAGTAGCGTTGTTCCCATAAATAAATAATAATTTGAACCAAATTGTTAAAAATGATCAGAAATTAGTAATTGAAATGTTGTCTGAGTTAAATCCGATTGTATATTTATGTTGTTGCTGTGTTTCAGAAAGTGTTGTTATTGCTCACTATATCTGTTAACTACCCTTGTGCTGTTGTCGTGTAAGAGAAGAAGAAATTGCAGCATACTAATTGTTTCACAATTCCTGCCGAGAGCATATTGCGTTATGTGCTAGGATTCCTCTCCGCCAGATCTCTTAACTTCTTGACAGACTACTTACAGCGCATGCTCAAACCTGCTCTTTTCCTTAAAGCGGAACGAGTCGAAAGATTCTGCAGTAAAGGTTGCAACAATTCGAATCTCGTACTGTCGCAACAGAAACTTCTAAACCAGCGATGTCCAACGTTTGCGAAAGAGGGGAGTTTGCGTTTACCGCCTTCCACTGTTTTTTTCTTTTTTTCATTAACGTCCTCCAATGCAGTGTCATATCGGGCGGTGAATGAATGAAATGGGTGAAGTAAATTCTCAAATGAGCCCGAGGTCCATAGAGCTTTAAGTTATCCGGTATTTGTCTTCTCAGGACAAGGGAAAACCTCGGAAAAAGAACCTGACCTGGATAACTCACCCCAAACAACCCAAACACGCCACCACCACGCTGCTGAGGCGGGGCACCTTCCACTATACCTGGACTTCACTTCTCTTTAACCCCCAGCCGTATACTGTGTTGCAGTGGCCGTTTTGTTATACACACTTTGCGTTTGGTTTAAGAAAGCATTTTCAAATCTTATGTGATAAACATGTGATCATTAGTGACTTGTTTGGTAGTGCTTACGTTTAAGAAGTATATCAATATTTGACATAGTCTTAGAAGATACACCAAGTGATCGTCGTCACGTTACATATTGTGATATATACAGACTTTTAATATAGTTCAATTTGGAGAAACTCTGTTCACAAATATATGTAGAGTTATACTCACTCTTATATCTACACACTATTATACTTGTAAATTTTTATTTCTCTATATACTACATTTTAATATACATAAGCATTTTCAAATCTTATGTGATAAACATGTGATCATTAGTGACTTGTTTGGTTCTGCTTACGTTTAAGAAGTATATCAATGTTTGACATAGCCTTAGAAGATACACCAAGTGATCGTCGTCACGTAACATATTGTGATATATACATACAGACTTTTAATATAGTTCAATTTGGAGAAACTCTGTTCACAAATATATGTAGAGTTATACTCACTCTTATATCTACACACTATTATACTTGTAAATGTTTATTTCTCTATATGCTACATTTTAATATACATAAGCATTTTCAAATCTTATGTGATAAACATGTGTTCATTAGTGACTTGTTTGGTAGTGCTTACGTTTAAGAAGTATATCAATATTTGACATAGTCTTAGAAGATACACCAAGTGATCGTCGTCACGTAACATATTGTGATATATACATACAGACTTTTAATATAGTTCAATTTGGAGAAACTCTGTTCACAAATATATGTAGAGTTATACTCACTCTTATATCTACACACTATTATACTTGTAAATGTTTATTTCTCTATATGCTACATTTTAATATACATAAGCATTTTCAAATCTTATGTGATAAGCATGTGTTCATTAGTGACTTGTTTGGTAGTGCTTACGTTTAAGAAGTATATCAATATTTGACATAGTCTTAGAAGATACACCAAGTGATCGTCGTCACGTAACATATTGTGATATATACCTACAGACTTTTAATATAGTTCAATTTGGAGAAACTCTGTTCACAAATATATGTAAAGTTATACTCACTCTTATATCTACACACTATTATACTTGTAAATGTTTATTTCTCTATATACTACATTTTAATAGACATAAGCATTTTCAGAAATTACCTTATTGCTAATGTTCTTGTAGGTACAAAGGGAATATGGGGATACATTAGGTTTTAAGCGATAGTCAAATGTTTTAAGAACTGATAGTTATGTGATGCCTTTTAAATTTCGTTCTGTTTGCAAGGCCGAGATATACAAAAGGAATAGACGTTTGTGTATTGTGTATACGTGCGAAAAAAAAGAAAGAAAAGAATATAGCGGGTAAACAAGGGAAAAGGGGGAACACAGTGATAAGAAAAAAGAACATAGCACAAACAGGGTGCAGCTGAACGATTTAGAGTCCTATGCCACACAGTTGAGAGACGGTCCGTGTTAAGCGTGTTGCTTTTGCAGTTGTGGAAATACGCTTTTCCAAGTATTTGGTATGATTTTCAAGAAAATCCTCCATCCCAATCTTTCTTTTACGCGGAGTTGTTTCTTAGTTTTTAGAAAGTAATTTACACCTTCGTGATTAAAATACCGTATGTTTAACATATTTACATCTCAAATAAAGGAATCTGATGTTCCACACTCACATTTACTTTCTGCACTCTTCTACCAGCTGTTCTTATCTACGCGTATTCACTATCTACTACATGTTAATCGAGATAAACATTTCCAGAAATTATTAAATTGTTAATTTTCTTGTAGGTGAAAGGTGGGACTACACTAGGCTTTAAGACTTGGTGGCCTTGTGAGAGCTTCAAAATTTCACTCTCTTTGCATGGCCAGGAGATTAAAAAAAGACTAACAACACACTCCTATTTAAGGAAAGTGTAGGTATTGGACAATTCAAACAAATAACAAGGAATATCTCGGAAACGGTTCACTCCACAAAATATTTGTATCTGACACAAAGAGATCTCAAATGCCAATGAGATAACCTAGTTTAACAACTATAACGTCATCTCCTTGTGTGCTCCAGCGGAGAAATGTGAGTTGGAGAACTTAACGTCGTGTTGCCACGTTAGTCATGGTAGCTCAGTGGTTAGAGCACCCGGATGGAGACCGGAGACTACGTGGTTCAAATCCCGGCTATGGCATTGAATTTTTCAGTCTCATCCTACCTTGTCGTACACACGGCCAGTGCGGAAGAACTATTTCCGTTACGTAATAATAATTTGTAGATGTAAGGTAAACCTAAATGATACTAGACGGAGAAAATCATATGAATGTAATGCACAGCTACAAAAGGTAAGCAGAGAAAGCATTGTATTCCACCCAAAAATTCAAAGTCGACATTTCACCGAAAATATGTTTTGAGGCCTCTCAATCCAAAACAAAGCATATTTAGAAAAATATCTGTGGGCAGCATAACATACGAAAAGTCGGTTAAAAACCAAACTTGGTATTTAAGCTTAATATCTTCCAAGGATGCGATACGAAGATTTTGAAGAAAATTCCTCCAACCTAAACCACTCTTTACATGGAAAATTCTTATTTTTTCGAAAATGTGTAACGATTTTGATTAAAATGCCATATGTTTGAGATATTTTTACAGCAAACGAAATGTATATTTTGAATTTTCTGGGCAGAGATCATGTAGTCCTGTTTACTCTGGATGACTTTTGCATAAGTGGTAAATCATAAGACATAGGCCAAATGTTAGAATACAAAAAATGTAGATCTTGCTGAAAAGCAGCCTTTATTTGCAAGGACATTTTTTTGTAGAGTGAACCATTTGGGAGATTATCATTTATTTATGGCAACAAGCTTAGTGTTAGTGTTTTTGAAGACACACGCCGTGTGTGGGCAGAAGTATCTGGAGAAATACGAATTGGTTGGAGAATTCAATGTCCTTCTGGCAAGTTGTCACAGTAGGTTAATGGTTAGAGCACCCGCCTGGTGAACGGAGGGCCTGTAGTTCAATTCCCAGCTGTAGCATTGAATTTTTCAGTTCCACTTCTACCTCTCAAACATTTCGGAGAAACTCGTTCTTAATTGTGTGAATTTTGGAAAACGTATTTTCGTCAAATGGAAGAGCGTGATTCATTTTTTATATCTTAGTCGTGTAAAGGGAAGGGAGTCTCAAAGCTTTAAAACATTTGACTATCGCTCAAGGTCTACTGTATTCCCATATTCCCCTTGTACCTACAAGGAAATAAGCAATAAGATAATTTATGCAAATGTTTGTCTCAACTAACACGAAGAAGATATAGGAATAAGAGTTTGTAAGAATGGTTAGTACAAGAGTAGAGAAAGTCATGTGAGTGCAACACATATTTTTTGTACTTACCCAAATTCCCTATCTCTCATTGCTCCTGGTTCTAATGACCTAGCTGTCGACGGGCCCTTAAACCCCACTCACTCACTCACTCACTCACTCACTCACTCACTCACTCACTCACTCACTCACTCACTCACTCACTCACTCACTCACTCACTCACTCACTCACTCACTCACTCACTCACTCACTCACTCACTCACTCACTCACTCACTCACTCACTCACTCACTCACTCACTCACTCACTCACTCACTCACTCACTCACTCACTCACTCACTCACTCACTCACTCACTCACTCACTCACTCACTCAGTCATTGCTCCTTTAGCCAGCTTCTTGGGATATTTTCCTTTTTGGCTAGTAGTACCATATCATTATCAAGTACTTATACACTTCATTCTTATTCCTCCTGTTGTCGATCCTCTCTTTAAGCTAATGTAATTGAAAACGTGAAGGTTCACTTGAGCCACCTTGTACAGTCTGTCAAAAGAAGCGGCGAGATGTATCAAGATAACATCTTATCTCAACAAAGAGTGTATCATCTGGTGAGGAGAGCGTATTGTTAGAACAACAACAAAAAAAGCGCAGACCTCGCCTCCTCGCAAATTCACACCACAGGAACACAATAGCCGGCAGAATAAAGACCAAGGAACCTATAAATTCCCAATTTTCACTCCGAGCTACGTGCAGTAAAAAGGAAGAGCGAAGACGCCATTAGAGCAAATGGCGTTCTGAAAAACTACAGGGCGTCCACAAAATGTTTATCAGGGAAGCATTTTAAATATAGGATGATCCACTTAGGAATGGATGAAATAAATCATTTAACATTTACTACTGATCTACATGCTTTGATAAATTGTGTTTACAGTATGGAATGAAAGTCATTACATTAATTTAAACCAGTGATAGTTCCCGGTATTTGGAACACATTTTGTATCTTAGGTTCTTGTCTCTGACCATTTCCTACAGAGATATTTTAGTTTTATCGAAAACAAGCTGGCAACACTGCAGATCGTGTGGGTGTCACTTTCCCTAGCTCAGTACATAAACAGCGTGACGGTGCGTTTTGAGAACATAAATACATACCCTGCCTTGCCCTTCCGTGTTTACTGTGCGAATGTAAGTCAATCACAAGTGTTAACTCCCAAAACATTACATGAAAGCGAAAGCGCCCGACCTGTTTACATCCACAAATCAGGCCAATTCCCTGAGCAACCTCAACGCAACGTTGTCGACTTATGACGTGGGAAAATTCCTTCACGTCTTTTAAGTGATTAATTATTCGAAACCCTGTGTAATGTCCCATAATTACTACCGAAGCTATGTCAGAAATAAGTTACTCTACGCATCTTTCAAGTAATAAAGTATTATCTGCGTACATTCTTGTGGAATTACGCATCCAATTTGGAACAAGAACCGTTTATTTTTTTCGAAATTAGCTGATCAAAGAACAAAATGCTATTAGAATTTTTTGTTTGTAATGCTTCTATGAAGCACATATTAGAAAGAATGACGTAATGACTTTCTTTCCATTCTGTGCAACACTGAAAGATGGGAGAGACTCAGCGCTCAACATGATCCCCGTTCCACACTCTCACCACTCATAAGGGTGATTCAATTCAGGCCATGTTATTTATGACATCAAAGGAGTGATTTCTTGAAGGGTTGGCTAATTTTTAGCTTAGATCATCACTGTTCCTGGATTTCTGTGCATAGACAATGTCTTCAACAAAATCCCACACGAAGAAACCAGAAGGGTTAAGCAACGGGGCCAGCACGATCCCATCACATACAATAGAAGGTGACATTTAGAAAATTACGAACCTCCCATGCCATGTGGGCGTGCACCATCTTGCTATTCATATTATTGTCTCACTCAATTTGCGGCAAAGGAAACAACTGCATACCAAAAAACAAATTTTACTGGAAGTAGATATGTTGTAGACAGTTTAATCATCCACAATTTTCGCTCCTTCTTTTAGGTTATACATTGTTGATTGTTATATGTGAAAACTTCCATCTTTTAAGTATAATATAAACAGCAAGAAATTTACCCTACAACCATATTGACTTTCACATTAACATTTAATTTTATCCATGCTCAAACGTCATCATGTAAATTAAATACTTCGAAGAAGCGTAATGATTCACACCGAATATACACTTAGCTGTTAAGCAATACGTCATAAACAGAAAATTATTCAACTCGAATTATTTTGAAAGTGAAATTCAACCTCTGTTTGATCTTGGAGGCACAATGAAGATAACACAATTTCAACATAAACTGCATGTGATCAAGCAAGAAGTAGTCGTGAATGTTTTACTGTTTATTATTTTTAACTCGTTATTTAAGGCAGGCATGGGCACGAGAGAAGAGGTAGCGATTGAACTTGCCTTACCAACCTCACATTCTCTTGCCGAGTGAAGAAGGTTGTTTTGATACAACACGTGCAGTGGTTGGTTCGTTCTACCTGCGCGGTGGTAATAATTTTTACGTTGTTATTAACTATTTTGTTTATATTAAACATATTTTCCATACAATAATTATTACAGCCACCTACTGTGGTTAGGCAAATTATATAATCCTCAAGTTTATAACCTTCCTATATCTTATGCATGTAACATCCTTACAGTGCCTTATGATTAACATACTAAATTGCTTCTCTTTCACAATGAATAAAGCAGTAACGTTCCATTGCCATTTAGCCTTAAAATGTTATAAAACTATTTGATCAACATAATAAGCTCTTTGGTTTTAAACTTAATATTGTGTTCAAACTTTCAAACACCAAATGCATGTTTATATTAAACAAACTAATAAGAAACTAAACCACTAAAAAGTGAAATCGTATCGTCCATTTTATATCATAAAAACTGCATACGTTCTCCTAATGCAGAAACGACTAACATATAGATACACTCCTAGGCCACTAAGTTAATCTCTTAGAAAACACACAGTCTGCGATCGTCGAGAGAAATAATCTTCTGACCTAACATAAAGTATCGGTTTATTAATTTCTGATGTTATCAGCTTTCTCTCTTTGTATAATTATTCATAATTTCCAGCTAATGATTTTGATATCAACTTAGGGACAGAAGAAATAGAGCAAAACTTGCTGCATGAGGGTAAATAGCAAGTTTTGGTATCCAGAATCTTCAGTACATACATCTGCAGAATTACAGTAAGGTTTATTTAATGGCTTCGACACTGTTCCATTGCACACGCATCTACAACAATTCAGGATCTATTGCAGCCATGGACAAAATTGACTCAACTGGACCACTCCACTGAAACACGTACTTGCCTCACTCCACCGACCATCCCTCCCGTGCACTGCTGTTCAGGTTCTACACGTCTCATTCAGTGCCGACTACGCCTGTTTCATGAAGAGTGGTAGATATGCGGATTTCAATTTGCAAATATAAAGCATTACAATATGAAAGCAACATTGCTCAGAAGCATAAACCAAACTTTGGTTATCTTACAGGTATTTATTTACAATTTCGAAAGGTATTCTTTGAATAATCGTATTCGTAAACATATAAAAGGAGCAATACGATTCCACTATTTGGTGGTTTAGTTTCTTATTAGTTTATTTTATATAAACATGTATTTCGTGTTTCAAATTTGAACATAATGTTAAGTTTAAAACCAATTTATTATGTTGATCAAATAGCTTTAAAATACTTTATTTATTGTGAAAGATAAAGAAATTAGTATGTTAATCATAAGCTAGTGTAAGAATATTACGTGCATAAGAGAAAGGAATATTATAAACTTCAAGATTATGTAATTTGTTCAACTACAGTAGGTAACTGTAATAATTATTGTATGCAGAATATGTTTAATATAAACAAACTAGTTAATAACAGCGTAAAAAAAGTAGAATGGACCCACCACTGCACGTGTTGTATCCAAACAACCTTCTTCACTCGGCAAGAGAATGTGGAGTGGGTAAGGCAAGTTCAATCGCTACCTCTCCTCTCATGCCCATGCCTGATCTGTTGTCGCCCTTTAAACTCTGTCTTGTCTTTGTTAAAGTGTTACTTACATCAGGTATTTATATTCCATGCAATAAAATATAACTGGCGTTTGTTTTTACATTGCGAAGTACAACAACTATTTATATTGTGTGGAGTAACAACTACTATTTTCTACTGCATGATATTCTCAACTAAAGGTCAAGACCTTTATAAGTATGTTGTTTTATAACTTCAATATATTCGTATTCAAGTACAAGGGCTTTTAAATCATGCTTAAGGAATCCTGGGGCGGAATCTTGAATTCTGTATCTTTTTATAGGTGTGACATCAATAC
Source organism: Tenodera sinensis (assembly GCA_030765045.1). Classification (NCBI taxonomy): domain Eukaryota; kingdom Metazoa; phylum Arthropoda; class Insecta; order Mantodea; family Mantidae; genus Tenodera; species Tenodera sinensis. Next base: position 302,714,031 of record CM060962.1, read on the forward strand.
TTTGCACACTTAAGGGTGTTTATGTTATAAACTACCACACAAAGTTCCACCACAATGTGTTTTATAGTTTTGAGGGATTTAATTATTAAATTTATTCACAATACGAAAATACCTTAATATACAAAAATACTCCATGAGCATCAAAAACTGTAATATCACAACAGTTTTATTATTTTATAAACTCTAATTGAGCCACAAAAGCATCAATCTCTGACAGAAAGATAAAATAATTACTTTTAAGTAATTAAGTTCTCTTCTTTGATGGACATTAAAATTATTTTATAACTTTTTTGTGTATTTAAACTTTAAAGCTAAACAAATTTTCAGAATTTGAAACCAAAGACTGAAGTTGAAGTTACATAAATGGAGCAGCTGCTGGAAGAATTCTAGGAGAATAGCACTAAGTTTAATGCGCAACGAGCAGATAATGTGTTAAAAATGTAAATTACAGAAAAAACCTATTTTTCTACACACATGCATCATCATCATGACTAAGATTGTCTGTTTGGTCTAAAACTACCCTGCTGCTTATGTCACACCTTCCCTATTTTGTCTAGTAGTTTCTCTCCTTTAATTCATAGCTTGGCATGTATATTTTACAAATTTACAATTTTAGATGTGAACTTGTGTAGTGTACACGTTTGAGAAGAGAAGTGAGGTCTCTAATCTGTTTTCAGCGTTTATGTTAGTTGTTTTCCTGTGTTTCTTGTTTATTTATGGCTCATTGTAAGGGAATCTATGTCACGTGACTGTTTAGCATGATCAAAGGATTTCTTGTGTGCATATTGTGTGATTACCATGCTTTATTTGGAATCTGGGGGAACTGTCTGGGTAGTTTTGTATGTGTTTTGTTTCTTGTTCGGTTGGCAATACTCATATCTTGCTCCGCATTTGTTGCCTCACTTTTGTTGTTGGCAACTTATGATATGGCCTCAGTTGGAGCAGTGATTATAGCTTCGTGGTTTGTTTTGACCTGACACTGCCTTTCAAGGTGCCCTTCCTGTTTACAAAACGAGCAGGTCGCACCGTCTAATGAAAAATAAATCCAATAAGTGGTACCACAGTGGTTGATCTACATAATATCAGGGAAACTTTCTAGGTCATTTGATTGACATATATTTGTCTCTTAAAGTTTGGATTGTATGTAAAAGCTGGTTCATTCATTCATGAACTATGGATGAAATGGGCTTAACCCCTAGTACTGCAAGGTGCTGTTCTAATATCTGGTTACGTATAATAAGGAAATAGGACAGAAATCGTTTGTTGATAAGGAAAGAAGATACATTATGAGCCTTGTATTGCTTATTTAAGAGATAAATACAACATTTAAAATTGGGAGGTGAATGCTTTACTTCTTTATGCTCGTGGAGTGATTACTAAATTTATTGTTGATTTGTTCCGACGCTTTGAATTGTAGTTAAGTGTTTTATAGCATGTTGGTTTACGAATTATCCGTGATTCTTTGTAAATTTTAAACAATGATCTGTAAACTACACTAAATTAAATAAATAAACCATTCTAAATGGTTAGCTGTCCTATTTCCAAGTTTTACAATGTATTTTGTAATTTATTACACTTAGTGGGATATTTTTGCGTTATAGGTTTTTATTTTATTTTTTAGCATTCATATTTAAAATTATTTTCGTACAGATTTATTAGCACGCTGTCTTCAGGACAACCCCAAAAATAGGACAGCTATCTAACTACTGGATTTTAACCCTGGACAAAAATTTGAAACAGTAACCCTTTTCATTTTCCTAGAGTTCTTATGTTTAATGATATATTATCTATGTTTACTTTGGGCATCTTGCATTATGGTCAAATTTGCTAAATACATCCATATTGTGCATCTGAAAAGCACGAAACCAATCATATCTAGCTTGAATCAATTCACGTTATTCTCCCACTTTTCACTGTTTCTACTTCTTTTTGTCGAATTTACTGCAGTGTTTCCACAAAACTCCTGCTCAAGTCAGCCATATTTTCCAACTAGTCGTGTGACTGATACCATAGAATGATTTGCTGTTTGGGTCTGGCCCACTATGACTGAGCACAAGGGAAAACTCAGTGTGATGGATATTTTAAAGATTCGTAAATGGGAAATTGTGGTCATGTATATGTTTACTTTATGGCACAACCTCAAACCACCACGATAGATGGCATCAGCACACTTTTCATCCTGGATGGAGATGGCCCAGTATAGTTCTTATGCTTCAGAAGACTTGGGAGCTATAGTGTGTCAAGCGCCATGTTTTAAACTTGGAGAAAATGAAAGTCAAGGTTTCCTCGATGTTATAATTTATTGAACAACTTTTCACATTATAAATAATCACCAGGGTAATCTAAAACACATTGGTTAACTAATACTATCACAGCATTAATCTAAATTAATGTAAAATATGTTTTACTTATTTGGAGCTGAGATTTGGCCCATTCTGACTTTAAGTGCCTCAAAAGAAAGCTAACTGGGTCATTTCCAAACATGTAACTAGAGTGATCATTATTGTTTACTTGCAGGTGCAAACATTTATAAAAATCATGATTCATAAGAGGAAGAATAAATGGTAGAATTGACATGAGATCATCACCGACAGATACATAGACAGCCCCACACCCACACACACACACACACACACACACACACACACACACACATGCACGCACGCACGCACACACACAGACAAACGTTTTCTAAAAATGTATTTTTTATTCAGGGGGCCTCGAAACATATTTCCGGTGAAAGTTTTGGGTGGAATACAATACTTCCTTTACCTACCAGTAGAGAAAGTAAAAATTAGCTCAATTCTTATGAATGTATCTCATTGTGTTTGTATATGTTGGTTTAGTAATCTTTAACCCTTTGCAACTATATTTCGAAAAGATTTCGTATAAACGACGTCCACAATTTCCTGAGTGGAAATGTTACTTTGTAGAGTGAATGTACTTAATAATTGCCATTGGAAACATGTGTGTGATAACAAACAACGAACTGACCTTAGGGTAATAAATTTCAGTGGTCTTTGAGGGAAAGAGAGATTGTGTTTGAATGAGTTCCAGTTCCCCCGGATCACAAGAGTCTATCAAACTTTCCGAACTGCTAGTTTGACGAATCTTCATTTAATCCCTGGAGGTTAGAGCTGCACAGATTCAGCGATTAAGGAAGAATAAGAGTCAAAGTTTTCTGAGTAACATACGAAGAAGAATAGGAAAAGTAGATCGCAAATCTGACTTTGGAGGTAGTGAATAAATCTGTTCCCCAATTCTGAATAAACCATTCAAACTATGGCGATTTGCAGACGTGAGAAACGGAATTTGAATTACAAAACTGTAACAAACTGGGAGAATGCTTCTTTTGTGTTCTAAAAGCTCTTAAAGTCCGTACGTTTAGCATTACACCGAACAGACAATAACTCAGGAGTGTATTTTTAAGGCATACATTCACGTTGATCTTCTTTTGTATTTTCAGCATGTTCAGTTTTTACATAAAGATCTCTAAGTGTCCGTGTGTGCTCTATCTGTTTATCTGTCAACACTATAACTCAAAAACAAACAGTCGCTTAAATTGTAAACTTAAGTTTCTCATCTTCAAAGAATGTGCGAAGAAGATTCTCCACCTAAGTCCCTTCAGATTCGAGGCTTTTTAGTTTCTCAACAATGGCTCTAAATATTTTGACAAAAATATCGTGTTTCGTATATTTTCATGGTAGAAATTCATGACAAACATACCATAGATTACACACACGCACACACTCTGCCTCTCTCTGATTCATACTTCTAGACTCTAAGACTACGGAATACTCTTCACTAGAATGAATAAAATTATTTTTCTTTACCTGATTACCTTCCCTTTATGTAGAACTTACAAGCTAGTACCTAGGGTCAGACACCTATCGGGGAGCAGAGGAACCTCTGGACCAGACAGAGTGAAGACCTGGAAGTGGGTGGTCAGCCCAGCACCTGGTATAAGAGTGAGGAAGAGGATGCTATGAAATGCAGGCGAAATTGATGATCGGAAAGATAGTGGAGTAGTTTGTGGAATGTGTGGCGGGGGAAATCGTAGAACCCCGAGAAAACCCTCCCAGACGCCGCTTCGTCCACCACGAATACCGCGGACGGCGCCGTGGCCGAGCGGTTAGCGCGCTCGTCTACCACTTAGGCGGCCCGGGTTCGATCCCAGGGACCCGCATGTGGTATTCGTGGTGGACGAAGCGGCGTCAGGGCGGGTTTTCTCCGGGTGCTCCGGTTTCCCCCGCCATCTCATTCCACCGGTGCTCCATCTTCATTCCATGTATCATCAGTGTCACCGCCTGCGGTGCCGTAGTAGTAAAAGCGGGCGTGAAACACTACAACAACAACGAATACCGCATGAGGGTCCATGGGATCGAACTCTGGCTGCCTAGATGAACGCTCTAACCACTCGGCCACGGCGCTGCCCAATAAAGAAACAAATAAAATATTAATATTTTATCCGGTATCTAGTTTACTACACCGAGGCATATATTCAAACTTTAACATCTATTTTATAACAAAAATTGTTGCATTTAATTTACACTTAATTTTTTCAGATAAAAGCAATAACTAGTACAATAGCTAATAAAATAACACTTTTTTATACAGTTGATAGTAAACGTGGGCCTTTTAGTAGTTCACGACTGTGTTAAAAGTAGAAAATTCTTTTGCTCATTGCTTGAAAGCTTTTAACACGCCGATAATGCCAACTTTGTTTTGTTGTGGAATATGACCATCGCCTCATTCCAGTAGGCCGTGAATCTGAGTTATACAATGCTTGTTTAAAATGGCGGGTCATTGTTATTAATATTAATTAATTAAATTTCGTTATGTTATTTGCGTTGTTTTATTATTTCCACTGTCTCCCTTATGCAGAATATTATGGGTTTGTAAAAGTCATGTTGCCAACACTGATGCTACGCAAGGCAAATGAACATCGCGTAAACAATAGCATATATATATATATATATATATATATATATATATATATATATATATATATATATATATATATATATATGACTGTCTAAAAACAGTGTATAATGCACGACTTAAAAGGAACATTCTATTTTGTTCGCATGTTTCCTCAACTCCTCGACCTACGGCCTCGTTTCGGAGTCATACCTACTCACAAAATAGAACGTTCCTTTTAACCCTTGCATCAAAAATAACTATTAAAGAAAAGAAGCGGCAGTAAAAGTGTAACAAAACTACATAAATTATAAATGTGTCTTTAAACCACTGTTGCTGGAGACGAGGAACCAAAGCAACAGCTATTTCACATCTACAATCTACAACTGTATTAACTGATGCATAGCACATTCAAAATCTATCACTATAGGTGTTTAAAAGTTTATCTACTTGATTTATGCCTTTATATTAATTTCCTTAATAATTTATTAATCATTTAGCTTATGTTAATTTTTAAATATTTTTTTCAGTATTATTTATAATTCTGTATTTTATTTATTATTCCTATTTATAACAACTCAGTTAACAGTTTTTATCTTTAACAATATTTATGATATTGTTTACATATTTTACTTATTTTATCTATTATTTATAAATGTTCACTATATGTTTTACTTTAATATTATAGTTTCGCTAAAGTTTAATTATTTACATTAATTAATCTCCGCGTCTTGTGTATAATATAAACATTTGAAGATATTATTTATAATTTTTTTTAAACCACACACACCACATACACACACAGACACACACAGATGCACTCCTATTACTTGCACATAATTTTTAAATTACAAAATTATAATATATGTTATAGTTAGTATTTTCAGCGTATACTTTTCTGTTGGCTGCAAAGAAATTCCCACTCTCAGCCGAGAATTGAACCTGAAACCGCTCGCACAGCAGATACGTGCTCTACTAACTGACTTATGGGATCAGCCGGGAAAAATTTGTGTATGTGGGGTAATCTCAATAACCACTCAATCGATTTTGATAATTATTTCGCTATTCAAAATCTGAATTCATTTTGACGGACATGGAACTATAAAACACTTCTAATTTCATTTCATAAATTAGTAAAATATTAAAATGATTCACAAAGCCCTTGTATTTGGAGTTACGAATAGCATGCTTACAGAGAAGGCGTTGAATTAAAGTTGAGAAAGTCATGGAGTAGAAAATAATTTTTGGCACTCCAAAGAGTATAAATACATGCTGCAAAAATTCATTGCAATAAAATGTAACAAAAGCACAGTTTTCACATTTTATTGCAAGGATATTGAAATTTTGTTTTATTGATGTTCTTTAACTGTTATGGTTCTGAGCGTCCCGTATTTCATTGGACGTGAAAGATGGTTAATTTTGTTCAGGTTTGAGGTTCTTTCATGTGCCATAAACGTACATGGAACCACCTGCTTTACTTCCCTTCAAAAGGAAGCTATACTAAGGATTTTAATACCCCAAAAAATCCATCCGCACATAGGACGTCTTATTGCAAGGAATATCCATAGATGGCCTTGATGTAACGCTTTGACAAACAGAAGACAGAGTTTGAAAACTGACAATTCATCCTGTGTTATACTTGTGTGTTTGTCATTTACCAAATACTTAGATGTGTGTCTAATGAAACAGTGTCAAAAGCTCTGAATAACCTTTATTATAACTCTAAAGACATACTCACTGAAGTTTGGAGAAACCAAAACCTTGTAGCCTCCCTCATGGAAGAGGTGTTTGCTTTATTTTGATCGTATTTATGTTGTAATTAAGTTCATTAGCAGAGTAATAGTTAAATAAAGCGACAAAATTGATAATATTAGACTCAGTAAACTATTGTTTTATATTGACTCAGGAGGTTATTTGTCTCGATGGTTGCAAATTGTCTTCTCCAGAGAGGTTAACTTGGTAGCTTGAGAGTGCGAAATATTATTCCGTTGTGCATTTTAAGGGTTTTTGCATTACGCGAAAAATTCTTCAGTTTTAGTGTTACTACGTAACTATGGGACCAAAAATATTTAAACTGCTACATTTATTTAAAGAATTACTCGATATTCCGACTGAGGATTCGTCCTCCTCCAAAGTGTACTGTCATTGACCGAGGACAATGACTTTGTCCTTGAACGTGCAATCGCGCTGTGGAGTGGGGAGCGATGTAAACAGAGTAACAGCGGCAGTTCAAAATGACTGTCTACAAGACAGTTGGACTATAAGCACTGCCAGTGTTGCTACAATTATGTACTGTAGTTCTTGAATCTCCAATAAACATTATTCATTAGTGATATTATTGAAAGTATGATTATAATTGCTTTGTAGTGTATATACGTATTAGTGGTGCTACTTCGTCTAATATTTATTGTACCGGAAAGAAATAATAAGTATCTTTTGAAGCAGGCTGTAAAACGTCAGCACGAGAGGGATATACAATAGCGCGCTATCTCAGGTTCACTTGTGCCAACTACAAGGTCATAGCTAAACTCCTGAGTCAAATATAGTATGCAATATTTCCAGAACTTAGAAGACTGTCGGGGAGAGATTGAGGAGGTCGCACGTTCTGCGTGGGTCTGGGTGGCCCAGTTGGTTAGACACTGGCCTACTGATCACAAGGTCGCAGGTTCAAACTCGGCCCAGACCGATGATTTTTAAGTGTGCTTAAAAACGACAGCTCAATGTCAATAGATTTACTGGCATGTAAAAGAACTCCTGCGGGACGAAATTCCGGCACACCGGCGACGCTGATGTGATCCTGGTAATTGACAGCGTCGTTAAACAACAAAATCATTTTAATTTCGCACATTCAGTCCATGTTTCACATTCTTTTGTGTGAATATTAGGGATTTTTCATCCCTTAAATGGAATATTTGGGACTATACGAAATTAAAATTATAAGGGATATAGGGGAGGGGTGCATTCACCATGAATTGTACAATTTTGTCATTAAGAAGGGGAGAAATAAATGAAATTAATACGTCTGTGTAGATTATAAATCTAAAGGTACAACATCAGAAAAGCCGGCTAGTTCTTTGAGATAATTACACTAGGTTAAATCTTAAACCTTTGTACCTTCTCTTCGGTCCCGTAGTTTTCACATAATTCATAGAGCGTTAACATATACAACGAAATAGAGTAGCAGGTGGTGTTGGTGATTCCGCTGTCGCAGGCAACAAATGGTCGGCAACCATCGAAAAAATAACCCTCAGAGCTACTAATTACAAAATCTGGTTAACCTACATACTTGTGCTGTTAGTAATTTTCTCTGCCTGATAGAACTATTTAACTTGTACTATAAAGGAACTTGCTTACAACATAAGTACCAAGAAAATAAAAGAAAGCGTCCTTAGAAGACTGTTATTATGGCAGACACAAAACTAAACATCGGCTGATAGCTGAGTATTGCTATTCTGTTTCCTGTTGTGCAAATAAATCCCGGCAAATGGTATTTATATCCCGGCTTTATAGCATTATTTCACAGGGTGTTTCACTATACAACACCGCAAGTCATGGCAACCCTCTAATTGAATTTTGTATCGAGCCCCCGCCGTTAAATGTTGTGTCAGCCATAAAATATTTTGGCATGGGTATTGTAGCGTTGTTACTAGGTATGATTCTATCTTGTTTTGCTGTATCTTCTGTTTTCTTAGCTGCTACAAATCATGACCATCTATACAATATTACCATGTGTTTGGAGTGAAGTTTCGGTGGCATTTTAGTTATTTTACATGCATTTTCAGTGAATAGTACAGGGTGGTTTATGAAGAACTGACACACCTATTTTTTTAATTATTTCAAAACGAGTTATGATAGCGACTCTGCCTGAAATGCAGAGGAATCTTGGGAGATTATTTACCTCTATCGCAAATGTTGAAAATGACCTCCATCCTGCATAAGACACAACTCAATACGTCGTGGCATGTTACTGGCCACTCGTTAGAGGACTCTGTTGTCAATAGCCTGAATCTCCTGTGTAACGCCGTGCTTCAGATCGACCAGTGTCTGGGAATGTGCGGTATAAACAGTATATTTTAAGTAACCCCATAGAAAGAACTCCGGCGGTGTCAGATGTGGAAATCTCAGTGGACACAGGTTCCTGGAAATTATCCGGTCATCAGAGAAACCTGTAATTAGTGTCATGGATTCATTTGATGTATGGCATGTAGGACCATCCTGCTGGAAATATCCTTGACTGAGCCTACATCGTCCAGATGCTCAGAAATCACCATCTGCAATGTTCACATTGGTCCCGCTATTCTCTGTGTGGATATTGCTCACTTAAGTCCGATTTTAACTGGGTGTATAAGTGCTTCATGAATAACGTGTGGGTTTTTGCTGGCCCAATAGCGTGAGTTATTTGAGTTCACCAACGACAACAACCATGGGAAGCGTAGACAAATGAAGTCTGCCTTTTTCACTCACCAGAGATCCGAGTATTTCCAATTTCTTTAGCAGCCCCAGTATTGTGTTTCTTTGGGGAGCATTCCAAACACCAGATTCTCTTTGTGTAGCTGTAATTGAATTCGTAATCCAGTATTGTTGCTCAAGGAAGAGTCGTTCATTTAATGTGTATTCCATTTTAACGTTGAGTAGAACGAAATTTCAAAAACCGTTGCTGACAATAAAATTAACGATTATAAATCAAATATCAACATCTGCACATCTGCACATCTGCACAATTGAAACTCCAGAACATGTTGCTTAATTTAAAGCTAAAATTGGGGCACTGAGTGAATTTCGTCCAGATAATTAAAGAAAGAAATGCGTTAGTTCTTCATAAATCACTCTATATTTCTCGTACCATGACAATCTCAACGGAAATCAAACACTTCTTACTTTCTCTACTAAGTTCTTAACTATTGTATTGCACCCAAGAATTCGATACAGATATCCCACGGGAAATATACGTTTAGAGACTCCAGGAATATAAAAGGGCATTTTCATAAAAAAGGTCTGTGTGTGTCTGTGTGCGACTGTAACTATATGGAGAGTATAATCAGAAACAAGAAGTCGGTTAAATATCAACATTTTTAAAAGCTCTCCCCACCCCAAACTACGGTTTACATGAAAAGTTTTCCCAATATTTGGAAAGAGTTTCCAACATTCTGACTATCTCAAAATTTTTCTGATGATCGTGATTAAATTAACATATGTTGAAGCTATTGTAATGTTAAATGAAATATATACCTTGAATTTTATCGGAATAGCCTCTGAAGTCCTCTTTAATCTGGACGAGTTTTGCACAACTGGTAGAACGTAAAAGATACAGTGTTAGTAGATGAAAATTTGGATGTCTTTAGGGCACACAATTTGTGTCAAATATTTGTGTGAAATATTGTGGAGTTAGGTCGTTTCAGGGAAATTTCTTGTTATTTCTTTCCATTTTAAAATAGTTACACTTGTCTCACATGGGAAGTAGATATTTAGTTTTTCACTTCTAGTCTAGCAAACAAAACGAATTTTTCAAGGGATAGCATACTAACCAGCTCTTGAAAGATTTGATTATCACTTAAGCCTACTGAATAACTTTACTCTCGTTGTACCCACAATAAAGGCAGCGCCGTGGCCGAATGGTTAGAGCATTCACCTACCACCTAGATAGCCCGGGTTTGATCCTAGGGACCCGTATGTGGTATTCGTAATGGACGAAGTGGCGTCTGGGCGGGTTTTCTCCGGGTTATCGGATTTTACCGCCATTGATTCCACCAACTGCTCCATCATCACCTTTCTAGTCACCCGTTTCACCTGCATTTTGATATCATGCTCTTCCTCACTCATTCGCGATACACTCGTGAGTGCCAGTTCTTTGGCCTGGGTTCAACTCTGAAGTCCATCTTAGGCGACGACCTGTTGCTGTAAATATAGTGCTGCAGTTTGTCGCCAATATTGACTTCGGTAATCAGATATAACTTGCATTTTATTTCGTAGTTTTATTTTGAACTTTCAGGACGTTTTACTTCGTTTTTACCTGCTTACCTTTTTAGGTCCGTTTTAAATGTTAACTGTGTTATCTTTTATGTGTTTTAGCTTCCTAGTTTTAACTGCAATTCTCAGCGTTAAGCGATGGTGAGTTTTCCCTGTTTTTATGTTATTGACTTGGGACCCTAATGACCTAGCTGTCGACGGGCTCCTAAACCTTGCTCACTCACTCACTCACTCACTCTCATACCTGGTGCTCGGCTGACCACCCACTTCCAGGTCTTCACTTTGACCGGTCCATAGGTTCCTCTGCTCCCCGACAGGCGTTTGAACCTAGAAACTGGCTTGTAAGTCCTACATAAGGGGAGGTTAATCAGATAAAGAAGTGCGTTTAAAAATATGTAATATTCTGCAAATGTCCATCCCAATTAACATGAAGTAAATGTAGCAATAAGCGTTTGCAACAACGCTTTGTACGAGAACACAAAAAGTTATGCGAGTGCAATAATCAGATTTTACTTTCTCTACTGGTAAGTAGGGGAAGTATTGTATTTCACCCAAAAATTCGATGTCAAGATTTCACCGGAAATACATGTTTTGAGGCCCCCTGAATCCAAAAAAAGTATTTTTAGAAAAAGGTCCGTGTGTGTGTGTGTCTGTGTGTCAGTCTGTCAGTCAGTGTGTCAGACTGTGGACAACATAACTCAAAAAAGAAAAGTCGGTTAAAAACCAAAGTTGGTATTTAAGTTTAATGTCTTTCAAGGATGTGACACGAAGATTTTGAAGAAAATAGCCCCACCCTAAACTACCCTTTACATGGAAAATTTTTTGAAAATTTTGATTTTCTTGAAAATGGCTCAAACGATTTTTATTAAAATGTCATATATTTGAGATATTTTGATGACAAATGAAATGTATATCTTGAATTTTCTGGCTATAGCCCCTGTAGTCGTATTTACTCTGGACGACTTTTGCATAACTGGTAAACCGTTAGAAATAGACCAAATCATACTATACAAACAATGTAGATCTTGCTAAAATACACAATTTATGTCTCAATAAATTTTCTTGTAGGGTGAACCATTTCGGAGATATTCCTTGTTATGTGTGTGAGTTTCGGAAACCTTAGAACTTTCGTGAAATGGGTCATCGTTATTCATTTTGTTATATGTTACGTGTGCAAAGAGAACGGAATCTCAAAGCTTTAAAAGATTTGACTATCGCACGAAGCCTACTGTATTCCAATATTCCCCTTGTACCTACAAAGAAATAAGCAATAAGATAAATTGTACAAATGTTTATTTTAACTAACACGAAGAAGATATAGGAATAAGAGTTTGTAAGAATGGTTAGTACAAAAGTAGAGAAAGTCATGTGAGTGCAACACATCAGATTTTTTAAAATTAGTTTCTTTTATATGGGCAATCCAATGTTTCTGTGTTACAACTCTACAAATAATTTACAAAGCCTATGTAGCGTAATACGTACTTGGGCTATATAACATGTGTTTCAAATCAATGTTCTTGAGAAAGAGCAGGACTTTTTAAGGTGAAAGCACTAACAAAATTGGTTGAGTAGGTTTTGAGACTACGCCACATATTGTCTCTTTCTAATGCTAGTAGGTAGCCTATAGATTGCTTCTCGGAAGAGCGGTGTACAAGTATCGACCATTCGAGGGGGCCCAAGGGTAGAAAAATCCTGGTGACATCACGCCGTGTTGGTATTTTAATCTTCAATACAGCGATGAAATCTCCCCTTTCCGCACTAAAAGTAATTGAGGAAAGTAGTACGTTGGTAAAGCCGAGTCCAATACCTGCCAACTTTGTCAACTGTTGGTGAGCAAATATAATTCCATTCGTGATTAACCAACAGCAACTTTGCCTGAGGTAAATTTAATGTTTCACTGTGATCCTTTTCCCATAAACTCAGCACTTGCTTTGATATATCAAGAGGGTCGATAAAACTTGACCTTAAGGAACTTCTGAACCTTATAACCATTTTATTAGTTTTATTTCGATATCTAGAAGATTTTTGTGGTAAATCCTCCCATTTACTCCTAAGTGTTGATATGTTAGGTAATACAATGTAGTGGGACACCTCGCACACTGACAGCCGTACATGGTTCTCCAACCACATGCTACAACCAGTTTTCCTTCTTTGGCAAGGGAGAGCAGTTGGGCTCTGAAGGTCTTCGTGTGTAGCATTTGTCTTCCAGAATAGCTTCATGATTAAGACAGTGAGCAAAGGCCTAACTGAACACGACTATTGGCGGACGTTTCCACCAATCATATAACAGCAGCACCGGCGTGATTTAAGCTGGAATACACACTTCCTTCAGGCTTCCGCGAACTACACGTTGATTTTTGATTTGGTGTAGGATTAAGGTAAATAAACTATTTGGTTATCAGCACTCTCATAAAACGGATCATGGTAAGAGCCAGAAATAAAGTTCAATATAACATAAAAAAATCTGATGTGTTGCACTCACATGACTTTCTCTACTCTTGTACTAACCATTCTTACAAACTCTTATTCCTATATCTTCTTCGTGTTAGTTAAAATAAAGATTTCTACAAATTATCTTATTGTTTATTTCCTTGTAAGTACAAGGGGAATATTGGAATACAGTAGGCTTTGTGCGATAGTCAAATCCTTTAAAGCTTTCATATTCCGTTCTCTTTGCACGATTAACATATAAAAAATGAACAACGATGATCCATTTCACGAAAGTTCTAAGTTTTCCGAAACTCACACACATAACAAGGAATATCTCCGAAATAGTTCACCCTACAAGAACATTTATTGAGACATAAATTGTGTATTTTAGCAAGATCTACATTTTTTGTATAGCATGATTTGATCTATCTCTAACGGTTTACCAGTTATGCAAAAGTCGTCCAGAGTAAATACGACTACAGGGGCTATAGCCAGAAAATTCCAGATATACATTTCATTTGTCATCAAAATATCTCAAACATATGACATTTTAATAAAAATCGTTAGAGCTATTTTCAAGAAAATCAAAATTTTCGAAAAATTTTCCATGTAAAGGGTAGTGCAGGGTGGGGCTATTTTCTTCAAAATCTTCGTGTCTTATCCTTGAAAGACGTTAAACTTAAATACCAACTTTGGTTTTAACCGACTTTTCGTTTTTGAGTTATGCTGTCCACAGAGTGACAGACTGACAGACTGGCACACAGACCGACACAGACACACACACGGACCTTTTTCTAAAAATGCTTTTTTTTTTTAATTCAGGGGGCCTCAAAACATGTATTTCCGGTGAAATCTCTACATTGAATTTTTGGGTGGAATACAATACTTCCCCTACTTACCAGTAGAGAAAGTAATACTAGTAAAAAGGCAAACATGCATAAATATATCAAAGAGGCAAGAGCTAAAATTAAAACAGTTCTAAAAGTGTCCAAAAGGAATGATATCTCAATATCTAAAATTCTAAATCATGTTTAGCAATCCTAGAAATTTAAAAACTTTTTGGACGCTTGTTTGTGAAGGGTACTTTAGTGTTGAGGAATTTTCTTCAAAATCTTTTCGTCGTATCCTTGAAAGATATTACACTTGAACTTGGTTTTGGACCAACTTTTCGTTTTTGAGTTATGCTATTCTCATACACACGCACACGCACATACGCGCACGCGGACCTTTTTCCAAAAATGCTTTTTTTTTTTTTTTTTGTATTCAGGGGACGTCAACACATATATTTCTGGTGAAATCTCGACATCGAAATTTTGTCAAATTCAATACTCCCCCTACTTACTATATGTAGTAGAGAAAGTGAAAAGAATTTCTACCTACGTTTAATGAAAGGTAAATAGAAAGATCTGTTTTTAATGAATAAATTTCTGAAGAAGGGGTAGATAAAGGCATATGAATGTAAAACATAGCAGTTTCATAAAGTGCTTCTTTGGGCTAGCTGCAGCATATAATTGCACTTTGGGTGAACTCTGGGCATCGGAGCATAGTAACTCCACACATTATGTACCTAGGTTTTGTTTTATTGTTTAACGACGCTGTCAATTGCCAGGATCACATCAGCGTCGCCGGTGTGCCGGAATTTCGTCCCGCAGGAGTTCTTTTACATGCCAGTAAATCTACTGACATGGAGCTGTCGTTTTTAAGCACACTTAAAAACCATGGGCCTGGGCCGGGTTTGAACCCGCGACCTTGGGATCAGTAGGCCAGCGTCTAACCAACTGAGCCACCCAGACCGACTATGTACCTAATTATGTAACTGTAATTAGGGTTATTTCAAATAAAGGTAGAGGAATGCATCAGTCAATAATTTGGCGAATCTTTTTCTGTAGCAGAAGGAAAGCTGGACGCTCGTTGTTCTGAAACAGCCAATCCCAAAGCACATTCATTTTCATGAGTCTGTCTGGAGTAAACACAGAGGACTGCATATCCTAGCTAATATTAATGGCCTGGCTCCAACCTTTTCCTGCACGGTAATTTCTCGTTAGCTCTGATTAAAACTTGGCCCATCTGTTATTTCAGTGTTTCCCCCTAGACTGGAACCGAACCAACTGAAGATTTACTATGTTAATTCGACTTGAGAAACTGTTTCCGAACCTCGAGAAGACTGCGAGAAGAATCTCTACCAACATTCTTTGTAAACTTCGGGAGCACGCTCAAGTTTTTGTTATAAATGGCCGTTTCTTTCCTGCAGCTTGCTTATGAATTACCTTTCCGCAACAGAATCGACCCAGTACCGTTTATTGTTTTCTACATCACTATATACATACAAGGTAGAGCAAGTATCGTACTCCACCCAAAACTATTTACATGTTTTGAGGTCTTCCGATTAAAAAAGCATTTTTAGAGAGCATCCCGCGTATATGCGCGAGTACCCTCCTCTGAAAAATAGCTCTGATGTATTATTTGTTTACTTATTTATTTCCTAAGCGGTTTACAAGTGAATATGACCGGTGTTCAGTACTGGCTCTTTACCAGTCACACTCATACATTTACGATCTATTAGTTTTTTAAACCCAGTTTATTTCTCTATTTATGTCTTCTAGCATGTCTCTATTTACTGACTACTGCAATTTCTTTTCCAGTATATTTAAGAATTGATCGCCTCCGTAGCGCAGTTGGTAGCGCGCTTACCTCTGGCGCGGAGGTCTGGCACGGGATGCACTCAGCCTCGTTAGGTCCCGGGGGGGGGGGCAATTGAGAGCTACTTGATGGAGAAGTAGCGGCCCCAGGTCTAGAAGACCGCATAACTGGCCGGGAGGGCTCGGGGCGCTGACCACGTCCCACCCTCCAATACTGCACCTCACCAATGACGCCTGTAGTGGGCAGAGGTGGGGGACACAGCGGCTGGGCGGTAGGCCTTGGCCCCATCGTGGGCTGTCGCGCCGGGGTTTAATATTTAAGAATTGTACTATTTTATTGTAATCCTTCTGAAACATTTCTAATGTATCTATATTTCTATCTTCAACCATTTCTTACTTATATACCCTTTTCTCCACATTCCTGTTCCTTTATATTTAAAAATTGTGTTCCGTATCTTCATTTTCGCCACATATAGGACATTGATATTGTGGAATACCTCATCTTAAACCCTTTAATCTACATACCCCTACACTCAGGCATGCAATATCTTCCCTCTCCTCTTTGTCATGTATATGTATTCATCCCTTCACCATAAACTTTTCATTTGTATATAGAAAACTAGAGATCTCCTTTCAGCAACCTCACTAAATATTTTTTGTATATCTATGTCCTCGAATATTTTTTTGCCAATTTGTAGCACCCGTTTATATTATTCTTTCTTTTCCATATTTCTCCTAACGCGTTACTTTTCAAGTTACTAAGGCAGTTTAACCAAGCATTATTCTTTAGGCTTTTCTCTTGCTATCTGATGTATTAAAGTCGTATACATTTCTCTATTTATTCTGCAACAATCTTTGTTATGCTTTTACTCCACCGAATTGAATTTAGGGCGTTTATAGCATTTTTGATTTTGATAATTCTGTTCTTCATTTCTGTTTTGTTATTCCAAATTTCTGCATTTTCGTGTCTAAATAATTAAATGCTGAACATTTTCAAATTTCAGTGATTCTACTTCCTCTCCCATGCGTACGTAATTTGTTTTATTTCTATTTATTTTCAAACCCCAATTTTCATATTCTTCGTTTAATTTTCTTGCCATGTACTCTGTTATCAAGATGTTGGGCTATGATTACCTCATCATCTGTGAAATGTAATGAATAAAGAAATGTGTGTTGAAATTGGTATACCCATGCTTTGACGTTTTCCCCAGTTTCCTAATGCAAGTTGAAGGTAGACTTTAACTAGTATTGGAGAGAGACTACATCCCTGTCTTTGAATCCTTCTGTAATTTTTTTCCTATTTAATTTTTGAAATACTTCATACAGCCTTTTATTGCTGCTTTTATTGTGTCATTAATATTTAATTTATCCAAAACGCTTAATAATTTTGCCATGGGACGTTATCACAAGCCTTTTTAGATCTACAAATAATAAATGCACTTCTCTAGTTGTGGTTTTTTTTCTCCCTAATACCTGTGTTAAGCAGAATATATTGTCTACACATGGTCTTCCTGCTCTGAATCCCAATTGCTCTTCCATTTCCAAGTCTTTATATTTCGATTCTATTAGATTTTTTGTATGTAACCATAAATTGTATTAAATGTTCCTGTCACCGATATTCTTCTATAGTTACCACAACATCCTTTACTTCCCTTCTTATGTATTGGTGTTATAATAGCGATTTGCCATATATAATGTAAATAAATGTGATATTAATATGAAAAAATCGTAAACAATTGAAAGCGTGGAGAAACGAGAGCAAACCAATAATGTGTTTGCGTTGTGGTAGGGGGGGGGGGGCGGGGGGGGGGGGGGAGAGCAAATGCTTTTACCAGACACGAAAGTGAACTTGCACGCCACAGACGTGTTAAATCAACGAAGAAGATGAAAGACATGCAAGAATCTCCAGACATCTAGTATAGTGTTCAATATTGCGTGTGTTCGAGCAGGAGAAGAATTGCCGCGAGTTAAATTTAAAATTTTTTGGTGAAAAAATTCCTTATGTTTATAATGGCGCTCCAAATTAGTTGTATAGAACAAAAGCATTACGTTACATTGAGAGGTACGTGGACTTATCTTTAGTAGACACAAAAGTTAATGGCAACTAATAGATAACTATTACTATTCTCTTTCCTCTGATGCAAATATATTTTGGGGGTGCAAATGATACCTATATTACCGACTTTACAACGTGATTTCACAGAATGTTTAACTATGCAACAGCAAGACATGCCAAGTCTGTGATTGGATTTTGTGTTGACTAGCTGCGTCTGCCAACCGCCATTAAATTTTGTGTTGGCCATACTCCCACATATTATTAAAAATAAATCTTGAAAGTTAAGTTTGATGATGATAGTAGAGATGATGTTGGTAATAATAGTAATCATTATATTAAAAAGTTATTAAGTCACGTTGCTGATTATAGAATTCTATAGTTCCTAGAAAGAAACGGTAGAAATAAGTAAAAACTAATTAAACACTTATTCTGAAAAGTTAAGAATAGTAATTGATTTGCACTAGTTATTTCCGTGAACTAAAGGAACGGATTACTTTATTATTGTTAAAATTTAGTTTTAAAAGAACGAGGAATGTAAATTGATTTGACAATTCTCAAAACTTCTCGCTTTAAACAAAAGGCAATATTAATGTTATATTATTCAGCTCTTATTGAAGTAGTTAAAAGCCAAATATCCCTGATAACCAATTCAGTGCCACGAATCTTGTACTCTAAATAGCTAGCCGACTTATAACTCATAAGTGTTACTTAAAAGCATACTAGCGGCACCAAAATCCCATAGAAATGGCGCCCAACGTGGGACGCACGGACAGACATAGTAAAACCAATAATTTAAATAAATAAAATAAAAATTAGAAAGCAAAATTTCAACAAGAACACCCAGAATTTATATAACGTTCAGATCATCCAGAGCCAAAGGATCATCACGATATCCAGGGACTGCAACAAAACCCAAGGATATTAATAATGAGAAGTGAGAAGCCATCTGTGGCATCCAGAACTTCAACACATAAGTAAACAAAATCTTATAAGTAGTCAAAATTTAAAGATACATTCATTTAATTTAAATTTTAAAAA
Organism: Tenodera sinensis; assembly: GCA_030765045.1. NCBI lineage: Eukaryota > Metazoa > Arthropoda > Insecta > Mantodea > Mantidae > Tenodera > Tenodera sinensis. Next base: position 302,733,081 of record CM060962.1, read on the forward strand.
AAGGGATAGAACTAAAACAATTTTATTGGTCTTATATATGTTTTGTCTACTTACTCATTCTTCATTTAAAGCAGTATTGTTATACGTATGCAGGAATAGTGTGCCATAATTTAAAGAACTGTCCACATATTCGTTTTGTAGGAAATTTATCAGTCTGTATACTCGTATCTTTTAAAAGCCATTACTTACTTTTGATTATATAGCATGCATTTAAAACTGCTAGAGTAGTCCAAACTAAGTATAAGAAAGTGAGTAAAGAAACAAAAAGAAATGAATCTCACGAAGACTGCAGGTAGACAGTACAGGGCAGGATAGGATAAAGTTTGCCAGAAAAATCTTAGTTGTTTACTTCAAACTTTAAATAATGGAAATCAGTAAAGATCAGCAGTCAACTAAGCAACAGAAATAAATAGCTAGGGGATTGTCAAAGAAGAAAGATAAATTAACACAGAAACAAGAACAGCTAGCTACTGAAATTACTGCCAACAGAGCCAGTTAGCAGCTGAAATAAATGAAAGACAAAGTCAGTCAGCTACTGAAATCACTGCCAACAGAGCCAGTTAGCTACTGACATGAACAATAAAATAGAAGAAATTAAATTTCAGATAGAAATCAAGAATATGTTTAAAAATGAACGCAATGACATTAGAGAAAGCTGTATAGTCATGAATATACAGGGATTGAGTAACTCAAATCGAATTATGAAACTATAACTGATAGTGTAGTCGAAGACATAGCAGTAGTCAGTGAAAGCTTAGAAACTATCAGGACAGAAGTGTGTAGACAAGACTTGGTTACTAAAGTAGGAGAAAATCCAAGTAAAGCTGAAGAAGAAATTGGTAAAAAATTGGAAGTAATGACCAACAAAGTAAACCTAAGGAATGAAAATTCTGATAAATTTCAAGGCGTTGTAGACCCACTTTGTGATTTTCATGCACCTAGAAATGTACAAAATAATGTGAATATCAATGAGGAGGTATTGACTTAGGAAGAGGAAAATTGTATTAATAACAGGTCGTCACAGATTTACAAAATGTACCCAGAACACAAACATAAACTGCAGATCATAAACACAATTCTCACCAAGCAACGCAGCGTACCCTAAACATCTTGTATCAAAGACTGTAGCTCCAACATTTGATGATGAACATGGACAATCCAATACGATTTCTTCAATGAATTGAGGAATAATTTAAGATAAAAATTATTGCATATAAGTTAAGGATGTGCATGATCCGAAACAAGCTTGTTCGGTTAATTCGTACAATACCAAATCAGAATCGAACTAACCGTGGATAAATGCAAACTCAATGCAATTTAACAATGACAGACTGCCTAATGTGAATGGTAAACAAAGCTCGAATGTCTAATCTTCCTATCTGCCACCAAGGAATAATCTCCACAGGAACAAGACATTCTCCACAAAACATATGGAACAATTAAATAGCTGTAAAAGTTCGGATTTGACAGAATAGCTAACTGCCTTCCAAGCAAAAGAAAGGCAACACACGCGCAATCAAGTTTGCCCATCTAGACATGAAAATAACACACCGCATAATTAAAATAGGAACAACGATGAGGGCAAACGTGACAAAATAAGAACAACCGAAAACAAAACCCCGCACAACCAAAATTGCCGAAGGAGAAAGGACGTAGGCATAGTCGACTCCAAGGAGTGGCCAACTTTCCAGCGACGCAAGAAGGCGCGATCCGAAGAAATGTCTAACAACTGTACCTCACCACTTCAGATGAACAATGTACACATTAGACATGCATAAATAAATTGCAGGACGTTCCATAAAGGCAACAGTGCACGTGCAGATAATGCATATATGGTGCACGATGCTGAGGATGTTTTTGGGAACCTCAGAAGAACCACTAAGCTTCAAGACCAGAAATACATTTAAGCTCCGAAGAGTAATAGACCCGGAGGATAGTTCCTGATTCAGGGTCCCAGCCCAGGGTAACGGGTGAAGTCCACAGCGGCTAAACCGGCGGAAGTGGCGACCCTCCACTTTAGGGTTAATACGTACAACTTAGGAGGAGTTGCAGAGCCATGGTGAAGGCAATCCTCTTAAGTGAAGAAACCCCTGCAGAAAGTCTACTGTGCAAGGGGCTTTTGTTGTAGTGTTCAACACCCGCTTTTACTACTACGGCACCGCAGGCGGCGACACTGATGATACATGGAATGAAGATGGAGCACCGGTAGAATGAGATGGCGGGGGAAACCGGAGAACCGGGAGAAAACCCGCCCCAGCACCGCTTCGCCCACCACGAATCCCACATGGGGTTGCCTGGGATCGAACCCGGGTCGCTTTTGGTCTAATCACTCGGCTACGGCGTGGCTGTTGCAAGGGGCTGGTAATGGGAAATTCAAGTAACTCAGTCTTCTCATAATAAACAGCTGGATGGATTTATTGGTCAACAACTTGCAAGCAAAACGGACAAACGACTTGCAATTTATAATAGATTAAATTTAGCCACATGGAATGTAAGGGATCCTGGAAATAGAGCTGGAAAGGGTACTCAATGATAGAAAGATAGACATTGCTGTAATAACAGGAATTTAATATAGACTCAATAAGTAGCAAAATTGAAACATATGTAAAGGAATGGGTGCAGAATATGCAAAGACTGCCCGAAACAACAGAGCCTAAAATTGCATTCTGGTATCAACCAAAAGGGAAGAGAGATGTTGGTAGACACAAAAAGAGGTGGAAAGAGCGTTAATGTGAGACAAAAGGCACTCCGACCACGCCGTGAAGTAAAGAAGAAGAAGAAGATGAAAAATATCGTATCTGCTGCAAGTAATACAGCAGAAATGACTGGCAAATTCCGAAGAGTTTTGAAATAACCGTAAAGGAAAACTATAGATCGAGATTAAGCCAAGACTCCTGTCCGTTACAACTAAATTGTCTAAGACAAAACATATGATCCATACAGGATAGTCCGGATCTGAAACCTGCCTGATCTGAGAGTTGCCATTCAATCTCCTTCAACAAACCTCTAGCTTGTTGAAGAATGGGCCGAGAAGTGTATGTGAGTGTAGGACATGATGTTTTTAATACTAAAATAGAAACTTGTAGTTCATTGCATACATGCGGGTTGAAGAATCCCTTGTGCCTTTCCATTTGCTTTGCCTTCTGAAAGCAAGACTAAGATCGTGCAGCCAAAATCGGACGTTAGAGAGTGGCAAAGTTAAAAATAGACACAAAATCTCATAACGGTTCACTTGTGGGTATTGATAAAACACTCAGTTCCTTGAGTATGAAGATTCTTCTTCCTCGTGAATAATTGGACGACATTCTGCTCGCTTCGCTGAGAAAAACCCGTCACAGCGTGTTTCACGCCAAAAGCTGTCAAACTTAAATCCTTCAGTTCCTATTCATTGAGATGTCATTTAAACGAGGTACACGATCGATACTTGCTTCGCACCGTAATGGCTGTATTTGGCAAAGATTCCTTACGGTGTCAGTTCTAAAACTACTCGTACCATCAAGGGAGTTAGGTAAGGTTGCAATCTTACGGCACTTTGGAACTTACGTTGAATTTCAGGAGTACTGAAGTATGGAGGAAAATTCACAATTCCCGTATGATTTAATTGCACTATTATAAAGAAGTATAATGTTACATTTACATGACTTTCTCTGCTATTCTTAAAAATGTGTTGCACTCACATGACTTTCTCTGCTCTTGTACTAACCATTCCTGCAAACTTTTAACCCTAATCTTCTTCGTGTTAGTTGAGACAAAAATTTGTACAAATACCTTATTCTATATTTCCTTGTAGGTACACGGGGAATATGGGCATACAGTAGGCTTTGAGCGATACTCAAATCTTTTAAAGCTTTGAGATCCCGTTCTCTTTGCACAGCTAATATATAAAAATTTGATGTGCTGCTCTCACATGACTTTCTCTACTCTTGTACAAACTATTTGTACAAATTCTTATTCCTATATCTTCATCTTAGTTGAGATGAACATCTGTACAAATTATCTTATTGTTTATTTCCTTGTAGGTGCAAGGGGAATATTAGAATACAGAAGGCTTTGAGCGACAGTCACATCTTTTGAAGCTTTTAGATTCTCTTCTCTTTGCACACTTACCATATAAAAATGAACAACGATGATCCATTTCACGAAAGTTTCAAGTTTTCCGAAACTCACACACATAACAAGGAATATCTCCGAAATGGTTCACCCTACAAGAAAATTTATTGAGACATAAGTTGTGTATTTTAGCAACATCTACATTTTTTGTATAGTATAATTTGACCTATCTCTAACGGTTTACCAGTTATCCAAAAGTTGTCCAGTGTAAATACGACTACAGGGGCTATAGCCAGAAAATTCAGGATATACATTTCATTTGTCATCAAAATATCTCGAACATATGACATATTAATCAAAATCGTTAGAGCCATTTTTAAGAAAACCAAAATTTTCGAAAAATCTTCCATGTAAAGGGTAGTTTAGGGTGGGGCTATTTTCTACAAAATCTTCGTGTCGCATCCTTGAAAGACATTAAACTTAAATACCAATTTTGGTTTTTAACCGACTTTTCGTTTTTGAGTTATGCTGTCCATAGACTGACACACAGACACACAAACGGACCTTTTTCTAAAAATGCTTTTTTTGGATTCATGGGGTCTCAAAACATATATTTCCGGTGAAATCTCGACATCGAATTTTTGGGTGGAATACAATACTTCCCCTACCTACCAGTAGAAAAAGTAAAAAATGAATAACGATGTTGTATTTGACGAAATTTTCTTTTCTACAACTCGCAAATAAGAAAGAATATTATTAATTATTTCGACAAATTGTGTGTTTTAAGCAGATCTACATTATATGTAGAGTAAGATTTAGTCTATCTCTTACGGTTATACAAGAGTCATACAGAGTAAACAGGATCACATAGGCTATAGCCAGAAAATTCAAAATATACAATACATTTGTCATACAAATATCTTAAATTTTTGCGAAAATATAACACTCGTTTCGGACTTCAACCGATTTTAATGATGTATCACTGTTGTGAAGAGATAAATGTGTGATTCGTGGAGCTATAACTCAACAATCGACACCAAAAGCGCATTAATAAACTTTGATAAACAGTTCTATTTATTCGTTGCACTTTACCAGGTTCGAACTACTCGTCTCATTCACATCCATCATTGTCAACAGACAAGCGAATAGTGACGCTAGAATCACAATAGACGCCAGGGTATGTTTTTAAAAGTATATGTTGGCTTCGCTATTCCCGCTTTGAGATTACCCCCTCTTTTACTAGTTTTTTCCTCATATTTACTTGTATTTATTTCAAATTATTACAACATTATTATTTACTGTAATTAAATGCTATGTTCCCGTTTTATTTATTAGTTACTCTTTTTAAATTAGTTATGAATTTCAGTATCAACATATTGTGAGAAAACAGAAGTCCAATGTATTACATCATTTTCCTTCCGAACGTTTACCATAAATATACAGTTCTCTTCTACTGACGTTAACAGAATATACAGTCTTTAATGGTATTACAGTTTACTGTTTTCTTCTCGTAGTCTAGACTCAGTCCTTTCATGTCTTTCTTCACTTTCTATGTCTCTCAAACACCAACTCCGACGATACGATGACTATACATATACAGTATGTCACTAATATACAGGGTGGAAGGGAGTGAGTGAGTGAGTGAGTGAGTGATTAGGGTTTAAGAGCCCGTCGACAGCTAGGTCATTAGAGCCCCAGGGTGGAAGGGAAGTCGTTACATTCCTTCTAACATGTGCTTCATAGAAACGTTACAAACAAAACGGTCGAATGGCATTTTGTTCTTTGATCAGCCGATTTCGAAAACAATAGATGGTTTTTGTTCGAAATTGGATGCCCAATTCCACAAGAATGTACGAAGATAAAAGTTTGTTACTTGTAAGATGCGTAGAGTAACTTATTTCTGACATAGCTTTAGTAGTAATTATGGGACATCACACAGGGTTTCGAAATAATTAATCACTTAAGAGAATTGAAGGGGTATTCCGAACAGCTCTTTTAGACGCGAAGTAAGTTGACAACGTTGCGTTGAGGTTGGTCAGGGAATTGACCTGGTTTCTGGATGTAAACAGATCGGGCGCTTTCGATTTCCAGCATTGTTTTGGGAGCTTGTGATTGGCCTACACTCGCACAGTAAACACGGGAAGACATGGCAGGGTATGTATTTATGTCCTCAAGACGGTGTTTGTTTATGTACTGACCTGGTGAAAGTGACACACAATGTTCAGTGTTGCCAGCTTGTTTACGATAAAACTAAAATATCTCCGCAGGAAATGGTCAGGGACAAAAACGCAAGATACAAAATGTGTTCGAAAAACCGAGATCTATCACTGTTTTAAATAATGTAACGACTTTCCTTCCACCCGGTATACTGAAAGTCGTTAGATATAGCGACCATGTCGCCAGGTTGGCAACAGTGGGTCGGTGGAGATTAGAGCTCCGCGACATTAATCTTCTTGGATAAAGAAAACCTTGCATTTTCAGATCATAGAGTTGATATCCTTTTGACAAGAAAATGGCTAGAATGCAATCAGGTAGAAGCAAGGCACTGTGTTCAAGATTATCCCTTACCTATAATTGGTTTCATAGAAACTTTGCGTGTGATCCTTGTTTCCTTGTTAGAGTTTTAGTTCGCTTGAACAAGGGAAAGAATGACATCCTGGGTGTGTGCCCTACATATCCATGTAATATCAAGTAACAGCTGCAACCCAGTGCCTCAATCAGATTTTTAACTCAAAGTAAGCTGACTCCAGCTGTTGCACGTGCTTTTAGCGCTCTGGGTTTAATGGCCATTAGCTGTGCTCAGTAGTTCAAAAGTTTAAGCTTATAATCGATACAGCAGGAGATGAGCTGCAAGGCCGGTTGGTTCAAACTTAGGTATTAATGTAAATGCTTAGGTTTGTGGTGGCAAAGGGTCTCATGCTTCCATTAAAATAAACTACAGTATGTGGTCGGGGATTTTCACATCTTTTGTTCTCCATTTGCCTGTTGCGGATATGCTCTTTCTTCCTCCTGGTGGTCTGCGACCGTCGCCACGTGGTGGCTCAATGTAAACAAAGCATTATGTCGGCTAATGTAGTTCTCTGAAGTACGTGACTCCGGGTGCGGCACACGACAATGGACGGTCGGGGCTAAGCTACTTCACACCACATACTATGCGCGGCGCGTATCAAAGGCGCTCACAGTCTAGCTCCCCCACACCGCTCGTGTGAGCAAACACTAGCGCCTTTCCACAACCTTCGAGAGGATCCGGAGTTCGGCGTGTTTATGGAGGTCGAGAAAGGTCCATGTTACATCCTCGCTATATAAGTAGGAAAGGAAACAGCAGAAGAGTGTTGCAGACATGAATCAGTCAGTGTGTCAGTGAGTGGGAGACAGCTGTGTGTGTGTGTGGTACTATTGTGAAAGATACGTCGCGTCGAAGTGAAGAAGTTTTAACCCTATTAGTTCCGGTGTCCATGATCATGGACATAGGCATTTTTTTCCTATTTGTACTAGTTTTAGCTGTTTTTATGCTATATTCTTGTTATACTGTCTGTCACCAATTAAACATACGTATTTGAGACGTATTTGAATTGTAAATTTTTTTTTTAAATTTATATTGTAGTGTTTTTTTTTAAGAAAAGATGCAAAATCCATGCAACCGCAGTCAAATGATACCCCGTCATCATCCACGCGTGTCATCACACCGATTATTTTACGTGAGCCCTCCCCGTCCTTTACCACAGGCATATTTGACTGCGGTTGCCGAGACTCGAACTCATGACCCGGAGTTCGGCGTGTTTATGGAGGTCGAGAAAGGTCCATGTTACATCCTCGCTATATAAGTAGGAAAGGAAACAGCAGAAGAGTGCTGCAGACATGAATGGGTCAGTTTTTCAGTGAGTGCGAGACAGTTGTGTGTGTGTGGTACTATTGTGAAAGATACGTCCCGTCGAAGTGAAGAAGTTTTAACGAGCGTCGAGTGATTCTATCCTCGGAGTTAATGTATGAGAGACAGAGAAAGCTTTTTGTAGTGTTTAAAGGCCGGTTTTACTACAAACGGCACCACAGGTGGTGACACTGGTGATACATGGAATGAAGATGGAGCACCTGTGGAATGAGTGGCGGGGGAAATCGCAGAAGCGAATGGTCTAAGCACCTGGCTACGGCGCGGCCGACATAAAGTGAAAAAAGACCGTGAAAGGACTGAATCAAGGTTAGGGAAGAATACTGTTGTGAGTTTTAATAACACGAAACACTGTAGACTCTGTTAACGTCGGTAGAAGTGAACTGTGTTTTTGTGCAAAAGTTTAGAAGGAAAAAGTGATAAAAATTTAAGTGGACTGACATGTCATTCTGTAACACAGTTGGCAGGAGTGGGACTTTACATTTTGTCACTTTGCTACAATATTTTAAGGGGAATACTCGAAACGTCGTCAAAAGGTATACCATACTTCGAGATGAAAGAAAAAATGGAATTTGTTTAAACCAACAAACAAGTTCAGCTGCTTTTGTGGTGTAGTATAGTTTTATACCGCAAAAACGTTTTTTACATTCTCTGCTACAAATAGTAAATGGGGAAAATTCTGTATCCTGCCCAAAAGCTCGATATTGAGAATTCTGATATTTCACTGGAAATACATGTTTTGAGACTTTCTGCAACCCCCCCCCCCAAGAAAAATAAGTACAGCATCTTCTGAGGATGCACTACGGAGGTTTTCAAGAAAATTCCCCACCCCAAACTACCCTTTATATAGAACACTTTTTTTTTTCAAAATTTTGATTTTATCAAAATCACCTCTAACGACTTTCATTAAAATATCACATCTTCAAGATATGTTCGCGACAAATGAAATTCTGGTAATTTGCTGAGAACTCCTCTTCATTCTGGATGATTTTGGCATAAGTGTAAACTGTGAGAGATACATACACAGTCTTATTCCACAATTTGTCAATTACAATTTGTGGAGTAAACCATTTCCGAAATATTTCTTGTTATTTTTTGGAATTTTCCGACACACTTTTCTCAAATGGGAAGCCATTGTTCATTGTTTTATGTCCCGCACATGCAAAGACATAATATACAGGATGTCCCACAAACACCGACAACGCTATGTTATGCGGGAAGGTAAACTGGTTGGTTTTCAGTAGAAACCCCTGTCCGGAAATACATAGTTTGGACGCTGTAGTGCATCGAAGTGTGAGATGGGTGTATGTTCACATTTCGTCAATAAACCCAACATCTAGATGTCTACAATACAAACGGGCTTCGAACTGTGTACCACCTACGTCATTGCAAAGCCTATATTGGCGGTGGTGAACCTCATGTACATGACCCAATACGTGCGATTGTCTTTGAAGATTTTCAATCGCTCCGTGGACTCGAGCAATAAGATCCTCCACTGACGTTACAGGAGTGTCATACTCTTCATACAACTCCACAGAAAACAGTCGAGAGGTGTCAGATCTGACGATCGTGCTGGCCACGGAACTGGTCCACCTCTACCAATCCATCGATCTGAATATACGACGTTGAGGTGATTCCGCACATTTACATCAAAGTGTGCTGGAACTCATGTCGGCCGTTTCCGCAAATGCGTACTGGTACATGTCGCACTGCTGTTAAAGAGCGCTACTGTACTGGAAACCGCAGTAGGATACGCACCAAGGACTCTATGGAGGAATGTGGCGCATGCGCAGGAGTGTTAGTATGCTCAGACCGTTCATCCCAGTAGACAGCTGGCTACAGGGTTGCATGCCTTTCGCATTAGGATATCGAAACGAGTGTTTCCAAATTGTCACATGCGTTTGTTGTCAAACTTGAACACTCTCCAGCGTCCAAACCGTGCATTTCCAGACAGGAAAAACGAATCAGTTTGACATCCTGAACAAGCGTTGTCAGCTTTTTGGGATACCCTGTATAATTGTGTATTATTGTCACGTTTCTATTTAATAGTTCTAAAGAGGCCTATTATTTTACTGGATGGTAATAAGGCAGATTCTCCTGTATTAGAAAAGGAACTCAGAAGTACCCGAGTGGAGTACTCGTGATACGTTCACAGTTACGTCGTGCAGTATATGTTTGTTTGCTTCTCTTCGTTACAGAGGCAGCAAATGTTTACATTAGCCCTAACCATCTTACAGAGAGAGGCCAATGTTCAGTTAACAGCAGAATGCAGTACAATTAATACAGCAAGAAGATAGAGGAGTAAGAGTTTGTAAGAATAGTTAGCAGAAGAGTAGAGAAAGTCATGTGAGTGCGACACTTTTTGCACTAAGTAGAACAGCTACATTACTTCCTCTACTCACTGTCAGTACGTGGCAGAGAAAGTACTGTCTGTAATCAGTTGAATAGGGTTGTTGTAATTTCTTGTAGGGTTTTTAGACGGTTATTAAGTTGTCTCCAGGCAGTGATATTCTGAATGGCATCTCTGATCAGGGTTGCCAACATTTAAAAGTAAAATTATCGTACCAGCCACTCAAAATTATAGATTTGGATTCAAAATTATCGTAGATCATAAAGCAAACGTTACAACAATACAAATATCAGTATAATACTTATGAAAATATAAGAGTAATGATGTTTATGATATCCACTTACAAGATTGATGACCTCAACAAATATTACAACTTTAGCACTTATGTTTCTCGCACTATTCATCTGAAAGTTCAGCTTCCTCAACCGTTGCAGCATTGCACCAATTTGTTGTTGAGATAAACCTTAACATCTTCTCGGTGACTTGCAGATTTTAAGATCTACCGCGTTCTTTGATACGTTGAGACGACAAAATGAGTTCATTTACCGTATCTAGTGCCAATCTGTTTCTAACTTTGGTTTTTATTAAACCCAGTTTAGATCAAAACTCTTTCACAAGTGCTTCTGTAGGGCAAGGAAACCACTGATAATGCAAAGGCCGCTAGTTCTTTGAAATCAGTATTTCCACCAAGGTGACATGTGTTTAACAGCACTCCAGAAACTGCCAAGTTCAGGCATGTTCTTTATTCCACACGGAATAGCACGTATTCCGAGTTTTCTACATTGATCGTCAATTTTCTGAACAGTGCCTTCCTTCTTCATTGAGATTATCAGACCTGGGCACACTGGCAATAAGAGGATAAAGGGTAGCAGGCTTAGTAGCTACGGGGTGGAGGCAGACAATGAGGACAAAAGTAGTGTTATTTGTAATTAGTTTCACTTCGCTGGAGTGACAAACCAGTGAAAATGATAACTCGCCGATATCGAGCTATCATACATTCAAATTATCGTACACCCCCATAATTATCGTACGAGTTGGCAACCCTGTCTCTCATGCTTTCGAGCCCAATTGACCTCATTGTCGACGGGCCCTTAAACCCCACGCACTCATTCACCGACTCTCTAATCTTTCGCTTTAATTCGGGGATGTTTGGTATATTCATCAAGTTCTCCTAGGAATTTAATGAAAAATTAATATTTCTGGGAATTAACTGTAGCTAGTATAAGACAATAAATAAAATTAAAACAATAAACTCTAATATCAGTTAAATTATTGACATTTATGTTCTAGTACAGTAACAAGTGATTTTATAGTTTTGAATTGAATATTTCATAGATGCATTTGTTAGTTAAGAGTTGTCACATGGTATAGTATGTTTGTTATGCTTATATTTTAAACGAATTCCATAAATAACAGATAAAGATGAAATCGTAAATCACTTAAACTTTTTCATCAAATTTCTGCACCAAACCTTCAGCAATCACAGAATTGCGGCCATTTTTAAATGGTCTAATTTTCTACTCATTCCTTCGCTCATAACGTGCTGTACATGCATCTGAGTGATCTGCCGGGGAATTTCAAACCGTTTGCATTAAGAAAAGGAATCAGAGCGTATTTGACATTCGGCGAGTTATTTTACCGGACTCGCCAACAGACCTGAATGGGATCAAGTTTTTTAGCAACGGTGTCTGCGCTGAGCCAACAGATGCATTTTCAAACCTTAATTACCCAAGAAATCTCGCCTCGCGTATGTGTTAAGTACATAATGGAATCTCGGAAATAGAGCTTATAAACCACTTAGCACAGCCCCAATATAGGTACTATTAGGTCTCGAAGAGTGCTTTTGCATTTCCACGAAGATCGACTCCCCTAGCCACTCACGGCCGCGAATCTGTCAGTCTCTGCGCTATCAGCACAAGCTGTAATACGCTATGATTTTGAATGAACAGATATTAATAGACGGAGCTATTGAAATCAGCTCAGACGAAGAGGAAACCCACGGGTGAGATAAACAAGACATTATCCACCTTCATGCTACACAGGAGTTGATGGGGAAATGCTGCAATATCAAGACAGCAGGCTGACCTCCATCATCCCAGTCTGTGACTTTATGGAAGTTGTGATATTTAGGCTAATTTTTACTATCTGTTCTACGTAAAGTAGAGCAAGTATTGTATTCCGCCCAAAAATTCGATGCCGAGATTTCACTGGAAATATGTTTTGAGGTCCCCTGAATCCAAAAAAAGGTCTATGTGTATATCTCTATCTCTGTCTGTCGGTCTGTGAGCAGCATATCTCAAAAACGAAAAGTCGGTTAAAAACCAAAGTTGGTATTTAAGTTTAATATCTTTCAAGGATACGACATGAAGATTTCAAAGAAAATTGCTCCATACTTAACTACCCTTTACATAGAAAATTCTTCGACAATTTTGACTTTATTGAAAATGGCTCGATTTTGATTAAAATACACATGTTTAAGATATAGTTATGACAAATTAAATGTGTATCTTGAATTTCCTGGCTATAGTCCATGTAGCCCTGTTTACTGTGGATGACTTTTGCATAACTGGTAAACCGAAAGAGATAGACCAAATCTTACTGCACCAAAAATGTACATCTTGCTGAAATACACACTTTTGTTAGAACAATTGTTCTTTCTTTCTTTTTTCGTGTAGAATGAACCATTTCGGAAATATAGCTTCTTATTTGTGTGAGTTTTGGAGAACTTATGCTTCTGTCAAATCGAGCATCGTTATTCATTTTTTATATGTTAACCGTGCAAAGAGAACAGAATTTGAAGCTTTAAAAGATTTGACTATTGTTCAAAACCTACTGTATTCTCTTATTCCCCTTCTACCTACAAGGAAATAAACAAAATAATTTATACAAATGTTTATCTCAAGTAACATGAAGATATAGGAATAAGAGTTTGTAAGAATGGTTGGTACAAGAGTAGAGAAAGTCATGTGAGTGCAACACATCAGATTTTTACTGTCTACTTCCTAAGATTTTTCTTCAACTGCAATAATAATAATAATAATAATAATAATAATAATAATAATAATAATAATAATAATAATAATAATAATAATAATAATAATAATAATAATAATAATAATAATAATAATAATAATAATAATAATAATAACATACCACAATAACATTAATAAGAAATGAAGAAATGGCAATGAAACTTTACGTGCCCTCATGCTTGCACTTTGCAATCTGCATTTCAAATGTTAGACAATAGCACCATATACAGGAGTGAGTTTATTCCCTGGAAAATGAGGATCCTGTAAGTAAAGTGAGACCTTTTCGGCTATTCGTACTGTTATTCTGCACATTACCACACGCTAATCCAACTGCCTCTCACTGCATGTCTGCTGAAAGGCAGAAACGCCACTGCTCTGTCTTGCGCCGTGGAGTTAGGCAACTTGTTTAACGCACGAAGGGTTATCTACTTTCGGCGGGGCCGGCTCTGGTGGGCCACCTGGTATATGTAATAAAACCATTTCTAATGTATTAGATGGGAGAGTAAGAATTTGTAAGAATAGCTTGTATAAGTGAGTAAGAGTGAGTGAGGGGATGCGATTGCAACACATCAGACATTTTTAACTCCTTATTTACAAAGTGCTTTTCTATAGACGAAGATATAATGAAATATTAACAAGCTGAATGACGGGAAATTCCTCTACGATACGAGTCCAAAATACACTTTGCAATATTGAAAGTTTCAAGCTGGTCTTGACATTTCTATTTTTGAAGTATCCATTGATCTCTCTGGCCCTTTGTCAGTGAAATCGTTTCATCTTATTTTATAATGTATCCCTTCCCGTTTTCCGATATTCTTTCTCGGCTCTTATAGCCTTGGTCCGTCCTCGCTTGCTCCTTTCGGAAGTTGTTGATGTTTCGTTATCATTTTATGGTGCAGCGTCGTAAATTGCTACACAGTTATCTGCAGCATTTCAACATTCCTTGAATTATACATATTTCTAATAATACAACTCAAGCTTCACCATTTATTTTGAGGGAATCTGAATTTCAAGTTGTGTTTATTGCCCAGAGAGTCAAAAAGGTTCAAAACGAGCTGCGCGGTGTTTTGCCTGCCCCTGTCCTCGGTGCTCGTTGCTGTCTACTGCTATCATAGAAAGGCATGGATAAAATCATACAGCATTTTTAAAACTACTTTTTACTTACCAACTTTACGAAAGGAGGTGCTAAAACTGGCCACCGTTGTTGTCTATACATTATTGGTACCTCTTTAGGAAACTATCCATCACTCGCCGTAGTTCACGTTGGGAAATGCTGTTAATTTCCTAGTGGATATTTTAATTCTTCCAGGGTGTGTAAGTTTGTCTTGCACACTTTGTTTCAAGTTCCCCCAGACACAGAAATCCCAGGGAGTTAGGTCGGGCTATAGAGGGATCCACAAATATCTACTAATAATTCTGTCCTGAAACACACTTTCAAGTTATTATTTATTTATGCCAACAACAAGCTTACTGATGGTGTTTTTAAACACACAAGCCGTGTGTGGGCAGTGTTTAAGAGGTTGAAACAGAAACTGAAAACATGTAAAATTTTTGAAAAATGTTTATTTTCTCAAAAATGATTCTAACGGTTATGATGAAAATGTCCTATGTTTAAGAAATTTGTATGGCAAATGAAGCGTATATTCTGAATTTCTTGGCTATAGACTACGTAGTCCTGTTCACTCTTGATGACGTTTGCCTGATTGGTAAAGTGTAAGAGATAGATGAAATATTGCTGTAAAAAATATAGATCTTGTTAAAACACAATTTATGTCCAAGTATTCCTTGACACTTGTGTGAGTTTTGCAATACTAAGGTTTTCTCAAATAGAAGGTCGTTTAATCACTTTTTTATCCCTTGGCCGTGCAAAGAGAGCGCAATTTCAAAGGCTTCACACAGGGACCAGCTTTAACACACTTGACTATCGCTCATAGCCTACTGTATTAACAAATCCCCCTCGCATCTACAAAAAATAATCAACAATAAGATAATAAATGGAAATATTTATCACAATCAACATGAAGATATATGAAAAAGAGTTTGAAAGAATAGTTAGTTCAAGAGTAGAGAAAGTCATGTGAGTACAACAAATCACCGGCACGATTCTAACGCCATGTTGCGGTGTAAATAAAACAACGTGCATGTGTGCGCCGTCGTAAATTAGGTGACTGATTTTAGCGCACTTCAGATCCTTCGTGAGCTGTACAACGTATCCAGGATACCCTCCATGTTTTACACGCTTCTGGCATTGACGTGGTGTGTGCATGGATTCCTGGTCACGTAGGTTTGCCGGGGAATGAAATGGCACATTTAGCAGCAAAGATGGCAACTACAGAACCCAGTATTACCATCTCACGTATTACTTCGGAAGACTTTAGGCTTGAAGTGCGGAGAGGGGTGCTGGCCTCCTGGCACGAAGCGTGGTCAGCTCTCTGCGGTAATAAGCTTAGAGAAGTGAAAGAACTTCCGATAAACTGGGTAACTTCCTGTCGCACATCTCGTCGCGAGGAGGTTAGTTTGGCTCGATTAAGAATAGGGCACTGCAATTTTTCGCACGGTTAGCTATTTAACACGGACCCTGTTCCTCTTTGTCTGCTGTGCGACAACCTTTTGTCAGTACGTCACGTGCTGCTAGTGTTCCTCTCTAGCGCACCTTCGAGAGTCTTTGCAACTGCCTGCCAGACTTGCAGAAGTCTTAGCGGATGACAAAACAGCGGTTCATAGAGCTTTTAAGTTTTAGTGGAGAGTAACATAGTTTGAGGATTTGAGACATTAGATATCTAGGTTTTATACTCTTATGACATCTTTATAACTTTGTTTTAATGTTGGATTTTCTTCTGTGTTTTGTATATTTATGTATATTTATGTTCCTTCTTACTAGTAATTTTATTTTTCACTGAAGTTTATATCTCGCTTTTGCCATGAATTGTTTTTAAGGGCGCTGATGACCATGAAGTTGAACGCCGTTAAACCTGCATCTCCTGTTCCTCTTCATATGTTATCGTCTATTGGACATACAAATGGACGGTATTGAAACACTGCTCGCATTTGTATTTGCGAGTACGTACACAAACGGAGTCGCCCATTATCATCATGAACGTGAACAATTTAATTACTCTAGCAGTGGTTTAGATTCTTTTATTTACAAAATAAACACTGGGAGTCACCGTTAGCTCTTAGCACACAGTAACTGGAAAGTAAGCTAAATCGACCTCTATTACAATTTCATCTATGCCATATTAGCACGCCAGACTACAACGTGAAGCAATAGAAATGTGCAAACACTCCAATAATTCTAACAGGAAAGAAGAAGCTCTAAAACTCAGCAAAACCTGGCATCCGATACTTGAGCATAAAAAAGAAGCACCAATGCAAAAGAATCACGTAAACCCTTCAGCAATCAGAGCGGAGAAGCCCCGCCCAGCTAACACACATCAAGCCCAGCCAATCCCTTGTGAGCGGCCCAGATATAAATACGGTACTGCAGCCATTCGCCGAGTAGACCCACACCACGCCACCGATGATGTCCACCGCAGGTGTGGACGAAACGTCTGGACCCCAAAAGTCTAACAGACCACAGCTTTTAAGCCCAGAAGAAATATCTAGCCTTAATTCTAACTCCGGCCGTGAAACCTTCCGACTACTCATGATCTCTATTACAGATTATGAAAGTTGGTTAAATATTAGGAATAAAAATAAAAATATCGCAATCCCAAACTTTCTTAACGACACCGAGAAGTGAATTTCAGCGAAAATATAGTTTTTATTTTGTATTTTAAAAAATACTACAAATTCTTAGCTTACAATTATATATAACATAATATGTTATATGGTAGCAAGACATTTTAACTTGTTCATTTATATATGACGACGCAAGGATACGCCCCCATTTTCTATGCATTAACCTGTTTCCCGTAACTTCATCTTTTAACACTTGTGCACTTTCTCAAAGTCTATTAAAGATACTGACTTGAAATTTTTAGTGTAACTATATATAGTGTCATTACATATGCAACATTTTTTACCCTCCTCATTTTTATGGCATGTATGTTTCCTTTAAGGATACCCATCTGTGAAATTTTGAAAATCTACAGTTTTCATTGGATTGATTTGAAATTTTAACACACCAATCACTGTATGGTGAGGAGTAACTGTGCTAAATTTCATACATTTAGTCGGATTAGTTGCTAACATATCAATATTTTATTATATATTTTTTAATATTTGTATAAATGCTTCCCCATGATGCAATTTTGATTTGAAAAACCTAATAATTTTCAGTTATGCCCTGTAATAGAATGTTATTAAATTGATGAGATAATTTCTTAATCGTGTCATTAGTTTGGATAAAAATAAATTTTAAAATTTAAATGCATTATTTTTTTCATTTAAATTTCGAAATGTAAACTTTAATATTTAATTACTCAGTAGTTATTTACGTTATGAAAAAAATATCTCATCATTTTCTTTTTATGTTATTTCTAAGCAGATAAACCAAATTTCATGCATAAGTACTGTAAATTGCGTCATGTGCAGCTTTTTAAAGAGCAAATAGTGTTAAAAATAAAAACATGGGAAAACTAAGTTTGAAGTCATAGCAAGGATAATGGAACTGTATTGATTTAAATGGACATGACCACTTACAGGCAATCAGTTAGGTGGCCATGTGACATAGTTAGAAAGGCCGTAAGGCTATAAAAAACATATCAAAATAAAGCAGAAGATTTATACTATTTGATAAAACAAAAATCCATTTTTGGCAATTTTTGAAATTTTTAGCCTTTTTACACAGCTGCGTATCCTTAACAACCACAGAAAAAAATCTGATGCGTTGCACTCACATGACTTTCTCTACTCTTGAACTAACCATTCTTACAAACTCTTATTCCTATATCTTCTTTCTTGTTAGTTGAGATAAACATTTGTACAAATTATCTTATTACTTACTTCCTTGTAGGTGCAAGGGAAATGTTAGAATACAGTAGGCTTTGTGCGATAGTCAAATGTTTGAGATTCTGTTGTCTTTGCACACTTAACATATAAAAAAATGAACAGCGATGATCCATTTCACGAAAGTTCCAAGTTTTCCGAAACTCACACACATAACAAGGAGTATCTCCGAAATGGTTCACCCTACAAGAAAATTTATTGAGACATAAATTGTGTATTTTAGCAAGATCTACATTTTTTGTATAGTATGATTTGGTCTATCTCTAAAGGTTTACCAGTTATGCAAAATTCATCCAGAGTAAATACGACTACAGGGGCAATAGCCAGAAAATTCAAGATATACATTTCATTTTTCATAAATATATCTCAAACATATGGCATTTTAATCAAAATCGTTAGAGCCATTTTCAAGAAAATCAAAATTTTCGAAAAATTTTCCATGTAAAGGGTAGTTTAGGGTGGGGCTATTTTCTTCAAAATCTTCGTGTCGCATCCTTGAAAGACATTAAACTTAAATACCAACTTTGGTTCTTAACCGACTTTTCGTTTTTGAGTTACGCTGTCCACAGACTGACAGACTGACACACAGACTGACACACACAGACACACACATGGACCTTTTTCTAAAAATGCCGTTTTTGGATTCAGGGGGCCTCAAAACATGTATTTCTGGTGAAATCTCGACTCGAATTTTTGGGTGGAATACAATACTTCCCCTACTTACTAGTAGACAAAGTAAAAATAAGATGGCTGTAGAGTCAAAGCTTATGGAAACAACTGCGCAACAAGTATGAGGCAGAAACTTTTTTTTTAATAGAAAACATAGTCACACTTATACCACTTTTGCACAAACTCTTTTAAAATTAAGCTCTATTGCATACACTTATTAAATTTAGAAAGACTTGTTCTCTAACTACCCCAAATTTCATTAAAATCGGATTAATTTTGCTAGAAAAAACTGAAATTGAAATAATCACGTAACTTCAGTATGGCAAAAGGAAGATCACTTCCTGGTGTCCTTAAGCGCTGAATAAGCTGAAATTCAGCTTATGGTCCTAACTGCTACCATATTGGACTCATTAAATGCTTAATGCCTGCGAGATTTTTGCTATTCGGCACACTGCTAAACAGCTGACGATTGCTCTAATAGAACGTGACAACAACGTTCACTTGGAGTGAACTGTCAAGAGTTCCACGTTGTTTAATAGCTCCAAGTTGCAAGTCGCGAGTTTCCGGAAAGGAAATTAAAAGAATAGACAATGTTAACAGTAACAAGGAAATTAACTTTGCTAGCTGCGTTTACGGTTCCGTGTTTTTACATGCAACATAAATGTGATTTAATAGCGGAGCATGTGATGAAATCATTGCCTTCGCCCACTCCTGTTTGAAAGATTGCAGCATCTTTGAGAAGGAGCTCCGACAGCCGCCAGGTGACCCGGTGAGCAGCCAAGCTAAACCCAACGCTTCTTTCCCGACCCGCCACAACGTAAATGACCACTAAACAGATTGTGTGCTGTCATCAGAAGTTGCATCTCCAGTTCGATAATCCCATTGCTATTAGCTTGTGTTGCGAAGCGCAGAGTTGACAGCGCTGATAAACTGGGCTATAATTTCCTGAGCCACGCTTGCGGAAGTTAATTCAATCTGATCGACGTTCTCTTGCTATTATGACTTTGAAAAGGTAACACTCCCATATAGTTTTAAAAATACTCATAAAAGCTGCATTTCTGCACGTTCAGTGTTGGCAAAAACAGAAGGAAGCTTTTATCTCTGAGCTGAAACTCGTCACGTAGCGGGCTCGCTTGCTCGCTTGCTTCGTTTAGATTCGATGCTGAAAATACCAAGGAAAGCAGCTTCAGTCTGTCCAACTGATGACGAGCAGTTGTAGCTGTATGTGCTAGCCAACTGCAAGAGCAGCGAAGAAGCGAGGGAAAACTAATCTAGCTATTTGGGCATGTTTGATGGGAATGCAATCCTGGCTAAACCTCCTCTTAAGGGGAGACAGTCGCCAAGGTAACTGCCATAACGCTACATGTTAAATTTAGCAAACTTTAGGTACATATTGCACAAAAAGTAATAAACATATAGCTCTAAAACTTTTACACAGTGTAGCTAACATATCTATCTAAAAACTGATAGCAGATCAGGTCTGTAGAGTGATTGTGTTTTGATATAAAAATATTATTTAAAATGGATACATAAATTTAAAAAAAATAGAAATTTTAGCCACTCCTCCATGCATTTAGATTAATCCTACTATCCTGAAAAGCTATCAGTTTTTTTAATCATACTATTATTTAAAAGCTGTGAAAATTTCAGGTCTGTATCTTTCATACTTTGGCAGATAACTGTACCTAAATGTAGAAAAATGTAGTTTTGAGAAAAATGAAGTTAAAGTTTAAAAATACTCCAGACGTTTTTATTTTATGCTTCAGACTTACAGTTAATACATTCCAGAACTTATAGCATACAGTTCTGGAAGATCTATCTCCTCCTTTTTCTACCTTTAGGTACAGTTATCTGCCAAAGTATGCAAGATACAGACCTGAAATTTTCACAGCTTTTAAATAATAGCATGATTAAAAAACTGATAGCCTTTCAGGATAGTAGGATTAATCTAAAGGTTAGTGTGAATGGAGGAGTGGCTAAAAATTTCTATTATTTTTAAATTTATGTACTCATTTTAAATAATGTATTTTATATCAAAACACAATCACTCTACAGACCTGATCTGCTATCAGGTTTTAGTTAGATATGTTAGCTACACTGTGTAAAAGTTTTCGAGCTATGCGTTTATTACTTTTTGTGCAAAGCAATGTGTCGCATTTTAGTTAAAATTTAATATCAAAAAAATTAATGTTCAATTTTGATAAAACAAACGCCATTTTGTAGCGAACCCAATGGGCTATACATTAGCGGTAAAAACAAAATTTCGAATTTTTTTACCCCTCTTCGCGACTGTCAAGGTAAAGAAGCATGGAACAAAATCCTCAACACTGTGACTATGAACAATCGCGTGTAAGAAGACGTTTTTCAACCAATCACGCTCATGATTCTACTCGATGTTTGTCTAAATCAATTCACTTCCTATTTCTGAACAAATTGGAGTATCAGTATGAGAAAATCAAACCTAGAAGGGCACGAGTAATATATATTGTGGAATATCAGAGCTAACAAAGAAAGTTATAATCTAAACAGGATGCATTCTTACAATTATAGACAAAAGAATAACGAAACGCGACCATGATATTACTTCCTCCGCCAAAAGTTCGATGTCGAGATTTCACCAAAATATACGTTTTGAGATCCCGTGAATCAAAAGAAAAAAGAAAAAGCATGATTACAGAAAAGATGGGCGTGTGTGTGTTTGTGTGTGTGTGCGTGCGTGTGTGTGCGTGCGTGCGTGCGTGTGCGTGTGTGTGTGTGTGTGTGTGTGTGTGTGTGTGTGTGTGTGTGTGTGTGTGTGTGTGTGTGTGTCAGTCTGTGGGCAGCATAACTCAAAAACGAAAAGTCGGTTAAAAATCAAAGTTGGTATTTAACATCTTTTAGGGATACAACACGAAGATTTTGAAGAGAATGCCTTCACCCTAAGTTATCTTTTACGCGGAAAATTCTTCGAAAATTTTGATTTTCTCGAAAATGGATAACGATTTTTATTAAAATGCCATATGCTTAAGCTATTCTTATGACAAATTAAATGTATATTTTGAATTTTCTGGTATAGGCCATGTAGTTCTGTTTGTTCTGGATGACTTTGGTAAACCGTGAGAAATAGACGAAATCTTACTGTACGTGAATGTAGACTTTGGTAAAACACACAATTTATGTTCAAATATATTTTTTTAGAGTGAACCATTTTGGAAATATTCCCTGTTATTCGTGTGAGTTTTGGAAAACTTTATTTTCAATAAATGGATCTTCGTTATTAATTTTTATAACGTTAACTGTGCAAGGAGAACAGAATTTGAAAGCTTTAAAAGATTTAACTATCGCTCAAAGTCTACTGTATTCCCATGTTCTCCTTGTACTTATAAGGAAATAAGCAATGAGTTAATTTCTGCAAATGTTTGTCTCAACTAACATGAAGAAGATATAGGAATAGGAGTTTGTAAGAATGGTTAGTACAAGATTGGAGAAAGTCATGTGAGTGCAACACATAAGCAACACCACGTAAATTACAAAACAAATAAATAGTTTATGATTTGATTATGTTAATACTGAAATTAGGAATCTTAATTTTATTCATAAAATCGTCCTAGCAAACGCCATTCTTGATTTCTAAACTTTTTAGATAAGTTGAAAAGCACTCGTGGTATGCGTAATTGTAGGTTAAAGTTTAAACCTGGATTTCTTTTTAATTTATGGAGTTTCTATTTCATTCCATTATCCCTGCTAGCTGCGTAGCGCTGTTCAAGCTCAAAGTTAATACCAACTGCCGCATATGCTGCCTATGTGACGGTGAAAATCTTCAATAAAGTGCAAAGCATCAAAGACCAGATTCATAAAAAGAGCTCTGGAATATCACAGTGCACGAGACATAGCAATGCCTACATAACAGCACAAGAATCCTTCCTAGATGATGTTAGATATTTCCAAACGCAGGTATACAGAGACACAAGAAGGCCATTGTGGTATCGATAGAAATAATAGGACAAGCGATGAATGGGAAGGACCCACTTCCAGCTGTGCCTCTTGTACATACATTACGCCACCCATGACTGTAATACCACGACTCCAAGATGTGCATCTGTAAACTACGCAACAAATCGTCTGCTGGGTCGGATCACAATGGTATCTCGGGACGCGTGCCTTGAGCTTCGTTCTATTGTCATCTTTCATATTGAATCCCAACTACTTAATATTCGCCGACAGCCCAGCAGTTATAATGCACATAGCAATGAGATTCCTATCTCGAGGAACATATTACCATATAACCTCCAATTGCAGAAACTTGCTTCATTTATGCTCACACATCAAAACTGAAACACCTGTCTTTTCCATTTAAAACTAAATATTAAACAAGTACATATATATTAACAAATTGGAACATAAAGTAACTTAATATGAGGTGTGTAAACCCTCTGCTTGTGTTACTGACCTCATGGATGTTATCAAAGGTTTTCACTGGATTATAATTCCTCCCGCTTGATCCCACAAACCCGTTTTGTTTTGCAAACCAATTTACACACAAAACCTCCTTCACCTCTGTCCAGCATTTTCAATAGGATTCATTGCTGGTACGCCAGGAAATCTATCAATCACTGTGCAGTGGTTGTTATCTTCCAACTTGGGTACCAGTTGTTATAATTCCAAATCCGCCACTCCACCAGCTTGCTCGGTCGGTCTTTTGGCGATGAGACTAGCGTGCGAGTCTCTAGTGCACAGAAGACACTTGCAGATCATTTTAATTTTTCCCATAAATCATTTATATTTACTTCGATTACATGTTATCAATTATCCATCTTTACAATAACTGGACTTACTTCATTAAATAAGGCACAAAGGCTCTCGATCCTTTATTGCATGTATTCCTTGACTATTTTCATCCTCCTTCCCTATAAATTTATCCTTGTTGCTATCTGTTGTTAGGTGAAACATTTTGTAACAGTCTGGGTTCATCAGTTGCTTGAACCACAGACGCTGTAACATCCGGACATTGCCATGCTGTTTATCCATAGCATACTAAATATAACGGAAAGCTGTTTTACCTTACTTATATAATTTAACATCAATTCTTAACTAACAATTCATAAATTATTATATACTAAAACTAAATGTAACAAAAATGATGAATTCGGAATGTGACCTAAAACTACTGGCACAACTGTGATATGTTGCCTTGTGGGAATCAGTTTCAAATCTACTGATTAGGTGGATAGTGTGGTTATCCTGCTGGAATTCAATCTTTCCATCGGCATATCTAGTATTTACAGAAGGAAACACTATGTATTTACATTGCTGACATAAAACTTGCCACAATACAACTAGAAGCGCCTTGTAGCACCCAATTCCAACATGACATAGATATGTGGCTTTGACCATCCATTTGAGCTATGTATCTGCGTCGCAACGTTCTAGGCAATTACTTTCTCCCATTTGTAGATAAAAATACGACGCAGGTCTGTGCGGTTCGACCCAAGGAAATAAGAATTACCTCTAATTGCAAGTTACATGCTGCAAGGAATAGCTCTTTGCCTCTTCTAGAAGTGCAAAGTCCTGCTGAAGAGTAGACAGACGTTGTCGATCCGAACGACATTGACGGCGAACAATCCTTTACCTGGATAATTGCACCCACTTAGTGTAGCGTTAGATATAAACACATCAAGTGCTCTTGCAGCCTAGACACTGAGTAACCAGCAACGCTCACTAACGTAAGGAGAGATCCCCTAGTCTTTATATGTGCGCTCAGTCATAGTAAAACTCAGTATAATTACTAATATATCATACAGAACTCTAAGGCCATGAGGTGCGCGCGCACAATCACACCAGCGCCATTCATAACTGAAGAATGAGTCAGAGTTAGCTTATCCAGCATTAACTCAAATGTTTGGTTTAGCTTTTTATTCTATATTTCTTATTAACATGTTCTTTGATTTTAAAACGAAGAGTAATTTGTGTTTTTATGTATGAATATTCTTAAATGAACGAATCTTATGCAGTGAATATGTATGGCATTGCTACATATTTAAAAAAGTAAAATTTGAATAATAATAAAAAGAAAAGGAAGGATACATTAAGGATTCTAGCTCAAGTTATTATATTACGAGACATATTGCTTCAGCATTCGATTACCATGCCTACGTCCAAACTGACAGCTCTCTTTCTACTGATCTCGTAGCTTTGAAATGAACATAAGATATTACACCGTGTATTGTAAACGCAATGTCAGCGAATGCTTCCGATGTTTCCCGAATCGAGCTCCCCTTTAGCTGTTTTTCATTTATTTCGTCTTAGGCTTCAGACGGAATTGCTGAAAAAAAGAAAAGAAAACATTAGATAAAGATATGTGTGTGTCTGTTTGTGTGTATGTGTCCACGTCTATCTCTGTGTGTAAGTCTGTGAGTGTAACTCCAAAACGAGATGTTACATACCAAAATTTGGTATTTAAGTTTGGTAAGTTCCGAAGATGCAACCTAAAGATTTTAAGCAAAGTTCCAGTTCTCCAAACCACCCTTTACATGTAAAATTTTGAGTTTTTCAAAATGACCACTAACGAATTTGATTACTTCACGTCTGAAAGAGCTGCGTGGAGTATTCCTTCAATTCTTTTAAGTGATTAATTATTATATTGCTATTCTGTAGCTATTCTAGTTTATGATCCAACAATGAACAACAAGAATAACCTTTTATTTAGATTGACGTCAATCAACAACAATGGGTAATACGAGTGTCCACTCCCAAAACTCAGTTTTATAAACGTGGCAGTGAGGTGAAGGTGCAAGAACATGGGAATACAGTAGACTTTGAGCGATAGTTAAATATTTTAAAGCTTTCAAATTCCGTTCTCTTTTGCACGCTTAACATATAAAAAGATGAACAACGATGTTGCATTTGACGAGAGTTTGTTTTCCGAAAGTGACACAAATAACAAGGAATATCTCTGAAATGATTAACTGTACAAAGACATTCCTTTGGACATAAATTGTACATTTTAGCAAAATCTTGTGTACAGTACAATTTTGTTTATTTCTTACGGTTTGCAAGTTATTCAAAAGTCGTCCAGAGTAAACACGACTACATAGGCTATAGCCAGAAAATTCAAGATATACATTTAATTTTTCATAAAAATATCTCAAACATACGTAATTTTAATCAAAATCGTTAGCCATTTTCAAGAAGATCAAAATTTTCAAAAAATGTTCCATGTAAAGGCTACTTTAGGGTGGAAGAATTTTCTTCAAAATCTTCGTCTGCCGTCCTTGAAAGACATTAAACTTAAATACTAAGTTTGGATTTTAACCAACTTTTCGTTTTTGAGTTCTATTGCCCGCGGACTGACAAACAGACAGACACAGGCACACACACGGACTTTCGTCTAACAGCTTTTTTTTTGGATTCAGGGGCCTGAAAACACATTTCGGGTGAAATCTCGACATGGAATTTTTGAGTGGAATACAATACTTCCTCTACTTGCTATACGTAGTAGAGAAAGTAAAAATGAAGAATGCTAAAGTTATACACTAGCGCGTTACGGGGTTTGGGGAAAGGCTGGGCGTCCTATTGTTAAACCTAATATGTACTGATATCAAGCACAACATAAATGTGTAAAATTTGCAAACGTGTGATTTGGAAAGTCTAGTAATCAAAGTGTTCTCTTTATCTGTCCTTGAGGTATTGCACCCTATGTGAGATGAAGATGGAAGAATGATCTAAGTGGCCGCGCCGTAGCCGAGTGGTTAGATCATTCGCTTCTCACCAAAGCGGCCCATGTTCGATACCAGGCAACCGCATGTGGGACCTGTGTTGGACGAAGCGGTGCTGGGGCGGGTTTCCTCCGGGTTTTCCGGTTTCCCCCGCCATCTCATTCCATCGGTGCTCCATCTTCATTCCATGTATCACCAGTTTCACCGCCTGCGGTGCCGTAGTAGTAAAAGCGGGCGTTAAACACTACAACAACAATGATCTAAGCTCCTGAATTAACGGAGTGAAATTTTGGTCAAAATTGTCAAAAAGTCGAAAATTGCTTTTGTACCTTAAAATGTTGCTGGAACACCTGTGCATTTGGATCAGCTAACATTTTTCATATCTCCCACTCCATGTGGTCATTGCGAAGGTCGCGCCTGAGTTTTCCTTCAAATTCAATGAACATTTTCAAAAGTATTCATAAATAGCAGCTAAACAAAACTATGATTAAATATTGATGTTATCATTAACAGGAATTCCAAAAACATTTTTGTATGAAAAAAAATCAGTAATTTTTAAGATTAAATTTTCTTTGTTATTAAAAAAAATATGTACAGCATAATCAGCAAACGTATTTGAAATATCTCTTCACACAATTGTTATCCATGTTTTAGAGTACCAGTTCTGCCAATATAAATTAATTTTGAACAGTCAATAGACGCGAGCTCTATTTTGAAAATGTGCCTATTAAATTCATAAAATAATTTATATATCATAAACAAATTATCCAATTTTAATGAAATTTGGTGTACCTCCTATTCTCATATAAATACAAACACACTAAAAAGTTCAGAAAAATCTATCAAGAAATGTGGAACTTTCAAATTTCACTCCCAGTGTCCCTTAATGGAATGAATCCGAAGGTTCACTCGTTGATGATGAATGTAAATGCACTAGTAATAAATTATTTGTACCTGCCATGTGCTGGGAGGAAACGTGGAGTAGTGTTAAGGGACCGCCTGGTGTAGTAAACATTTTAAAGCCCCAATATTTCAATGCCCTCGACTAGAAATCCACGGAACACACATTTGAAGGTTGTTGTGTCCTTAGGCCCTGCTGCGGTAGCTTATTTTATGAGCTGCAGGCAACGAACGAGCTACAAATTACGTGCTCTAACTGTATTTGTTCCTGTTGGGACATAATGTGGAATTCATAAATCACTCGAGGCACATATAAGGTATAAACGTGTGCCGCGAAATTGGCTCTTCAAGCAGCTTTATGAGCGCACGTGTTTCTACAATACCTTCGGGAAAAATCTCATGTACCGCTTTCTCTGCATTTTCTTCAATAAGCTATTCCTACAAAACCTTATTTTGTAACCACTACATATATCCTAACCCTAGCAATGCCAATCATTATTACGTACAGCACTTCTACTACCTTATGACCACCACTGGCAACAAAATGTCCCAGCAATTTTTGAAACAAATTGATTTTAAAAATCTGATGTGTTGCACTCACATGACTTTCTCTACTCTTGTGCTAACCATTCTAACAAACTCTTATTCCTATATCTCCATGTTAGTTAAAATAAACATTTGTACAAATTATCTTATTGCTTATGTCCTTGTAGGTGCAAGGGGAATATTAGAATACAGAAGGCTTTATGCGACAGTCAAATCTTTTTGACCTTTGAGATTCCGTTCTCTTTGCACGATTAACATATAAAAAATGAACAACGTTGTTGCATTTCGCTGAAGTTCTAAGTTTTACGAAACTTGCACACATAACAAGGAATATCTCCGAAATGGTTCACCCTACAAGAAAATTTATTGAGACATAAATTGTGTATTTTAGCAAGACTCTACATTTTTTGTATAGTATGATTTGGTCTATCTCTAACGGTTTACCGGTTATGCAAAAGTCGTCCAGAGCAAATAGGACTACAGGGGCTATAGCCAGAAAATTCAAGATATACATTTCATTTGTCATCAAAATATCTCAAACATATGACATTTTAATAAAAATCGTTAGAGCCATTTTCAAGAAAATAAAAATTTTCGAAAAATTGTCCATGTAAAGGGTAGTTTAGGGTAGGGTTATTTGCTTCAAAGTCTTTGTGTCACATCCTTGAAAGACATTAAACTTAAATACCAACTTTAGTTTTTAACCGACTTTTCGTTTTTGAGTTATGCTGTCCACAGATTGACACACAGACACACACATACACACACACGGACCTCTTTCTAAAAATGCTTTTTTTTTCTTTTTTTTTATTCAGGGGGCCTCAAAACATGTATTTCCGGTGAAATCTCGACATCGAATTTTTGGGTGGAATACAATACTTCCCCTACTTACCAGCAGAGAAAGTAAAAATTACAGAACGTGTACATGATGTACCCCCCCCCCCCTTAGTAATGCTAGGGTTAATCGAGATCCACATTTGTAGAAATAGTTTTATTACGTAATTGCTTATAGATAAATAAAAATAGGAGAATAGAGCAAACTTAAGCTATAGTCCAATCTTTTAAGAGCTGGTCACTATGTGATGGATTTAAAATTCCGTTCTCTTTGCATAATCAGAAGAAAAAAACGAATAACATTATATAACATAGCATATACGCAACATACGTGTGTGTGTGTGTGTGTGTGTGTGTGTGTGTGTGTGTGTGTGTGTGTGTGTGTGTGTGTGTGTGTGTGTGTGTGTGTGTGTGTTTACATTTCAGATGCGTTTCCATTTAAGAAATATTCCTAAACGTTTTGTCTACATTTTCTATTTAACACCTTTGCTTGGGTTCTCTGCACCTTGACAATGTTAAAATGCAATATACGAGTATAAGGAACATTTGCTAAGTAACTATGCACAGTGCTGTTTTTCTGGAGGAACGCTGGGGGACGCGTAACCGCAAACTTTTTCTCACGACAAAATTAAAAACTACGAAGTTTCCACATTAAAGAAGTAGGAAATGTGATTTTATAACTACCGATGGCTTTATTCATATTTGTTGGGTTGGGTTCCATTTAAAGAGGTTATATTAGCAATGGAACCGATAACAACCTCTCTAAGCGCCAAAAGTAAACCCATAACAAGCACCACCGCATTGATATTTATCCTCTTAGCGAGTTTCTTGTTTTCTATTGGTTGATGCGTGTTTATGAATGTGATCTGAGCAGACAATTGAAATCAGTACTCTTTGGATCTCAGCGGATCTGTTCTATATTTGTAGGTATCGTTGCAGTGGTACCACTTGCAGTGGTAGACGTTGTTTTGTTTTGGCCTAGCGGCTTACCGACGCTGTATTGGGCGTATAGTACACTGTGCACGTGGTTTTCCTAGTTAGAAGACACGAAGAGTCGAAAAATGACGAATTGTTGTACATGGTCTGCAACATCCAATATAATAAGACAGCAAGGATGAATACATTTCAAATTATAATGCTGGAAGTTCGACAGTGGTGGATAATAATGCAATGGAAAAACATGTGCATTATTTAGATTTCAAAGTAAACAAGTCCAGCCCGAGAGTTCCCTTAAACTTCTTTTAGAAAAATACCACTGACTATACATAAGCATAGATATCTAAATAGAAAGCTGAAATACTTACAGCTTGTAGGTGTAACATTCTTACAATACTTAAAATAAGTTTTTCAAAATGTTGAATACTGTTTGAAAAATATTTATTTCTCTTTTGACATTTTTTCCCACTTTTTATATAACATTTGTCTTAAAAATTGTACCAAATGTTAATTATTTTTAAAGACGTTATTTCAGTGTATGTAAAACAGCAACACAAACAACACCTGAAAGTTTCGGATGAAAATATTAACCATTGAGAAAATGTTCCTTATGTGAGGAAAGTTTGAAATTACAGGAAATGAGCATCAAATGTGAAATAGTCTCTAAATATTACATTTATTTCTTCATTATGGCAAGTGGCAAACTCTGTATATATATATATTGTGACATGGCTTCTCCATGTCATTAAGACTCTTTGATTTTCAAGGAGGTTGCCATAGAGACAGTTTTGAGTTGTTGAAGATGAAGAGACAGAAACTTGTATGGTGTGAGAGTTTGGAAAGATTAAGAGACAGAAACTAGTAGTGTGGCTGTACTTGAAGCTTGAGAAAATAAAAAGATTTGCTAAATTTGTTACATTTAAATTTGTTACATTTGGTGTCAGGAAGTGGGATATTCGGAAACCAGGATGATGGCAATGATGAAAGAATTATTTGCCAAAATGGAAACGAGAAACGACAACCTCGCTGCCGAGCTGAAAGAGATGAAGACGGAGCTATCGGCGAAAATTGACGGGCAACTGGCTGGCGTGACGGAAGGCGTGGAACAACTCGGCGAAAAGGTGGAAGACCTCTGCCAGCACGTGGACGTCGTGGAGGACGACGGGGAACGTCTTGGCGCCCTGGTAGTAAGAGTTGACGAGAGCGTCAAAGTACTGGATGCCAGGGGCAGACGGAATAGCGCGGAGCCGGGGAGGGAGCACCTAGTGGCCGAGGCGACAGTTGCGCCCGTTTCGGACGATCAGCAGGGAAGCGCACAAGCAAACGAGCAACACGCGAGAACCGACTTGGCGTGTGACATGGGGGGACCGTCGGGGCCATCCAATCACCTGACGCATAGTGCCGTGAACGGAAGAATGGTGGACATCATCGTGGACGGCAGGATACAGGAGAGGCCGTGCCGAGCACGAGTGAACACGAGTGCAGCGGTGGACGCGACTCGCGCGGATGTGGTGGGGTTTGTTGCCGGACCCATCGGAAGCAAGGTGGCTGCGAAGGTGCGCCAGAGAGGTCGGCGGACATGGTACCCAGTGAGCCGTTTCAAAGTGCGCAGGATGGCCCGTCAACACACCAGGAAGAAGGGCAACTGGACGAGGGACCGTCAAGACCGGCGGTACTGTTGCAGAATTTCGAAGCAGGATGGCATACATCGTCCTACCTGGACCAAGGGACACTATCCAACAGCGATACCTAGGATCGTGCCCCCTGGAGAGCGAGGTCCTACTGGCCCTCAAGGTTTACAAGGATTCCCTGGCCCTCAGGGTCTGGTAGGCTTGCCTGGAATGAAGGGTGAACGTGGATTCCCAGGAATGAAAGGTGAACAGGGCAATCCAGGACCTCCAGGACGAGCTGGTGCACCAGGACCTGAAGGACCTAAGGGTGACTCAGGCTCTCAAGGACAACATAGAGGACTTCCAGGATTACCCGGCCCAACAGGACCTGCTGGCCTCAGAGGTCAGAGAGGTGCACAAGGTGAGACAGGTCCACCAGGGAAGCCAGGCAGTCAAGGTATACCAGGACCACCAGGCCCTCGTGGACCACCAGGAGAAGAGGTTCGATGGGTTAATCCACCGGGGCGCAAGGGAGATGCCGCAGTGATAGTGCTGGTCGGGACGACCAGCTCTGAGGAGGGAGCAGTGTGACATGGCTTCTCCATGTCATTAAGACTCTTTGATTTTCAAGGAGGTTGCCATAGAGACAGTTTTGAGTTGTTGAAGATGAAGAGACAGAAACTTGTATGGTGTGAGAGTTTGGAAAGATTAAGAGACAGAAACTAGTAGTGTGGCTGTACTTGAAGCTTGAGAAAAAAAAAAAGATTTGCTAAATTTGTTACATTTAAATTTGTTACAATATATATATATATATATATATATATATTCATCTCTTGTGTCCAACCCTCTACTTATATTTACACCAACTGTCTGCACCAAGTGGACACAAACCATGACTGGGTTGTCATTTATCGACAGTGTATGTAAGTAACCTGCCCATACTGATTTTCTCATTTTGTCTACATTTTCTATATTTTGTCTTATATCAAGAACATGAAACCTGTGCAGCCTCTCAATGACATATTCTGTGAGTCTATATATTCCATCAACTGTATTTGCATCACTAGGAACTTCTCCCCTTCAGTCGACAACATATCCTCTTCTGCACATGATCCACACATTCACTTCTTACATTTTCTCCATATGTTCGCAGTGCCACAATTGAATTATTGTCGCCATCTCTTAAGTAATTAGTGTAGAGCACTTTATTGCACTTTTTACAATACTGAAATATTTAAACTTCCAGTCCTCCACTAGTGCCACTGTAAAGGGCTCTATGAAATTGTGTGCAGACATTCCCATACTTTAATAACTAACCTGCTTCTATATAGGATAGATATCAACGTAATTCAAACCGCATAGTAAAAAATCTGATGTGTTGCACTCACATGACTTTCTCTACTCTTGAACTAACCATTCTCACAAACTCTTATACCTATATCTTCTTTCTTGATAGTTGAGACACACATTTGCACAAATTACCTTATTGCTTATTTCCTTGTAGGTGCAAGGGGAATGTTAGAATACAGTAGGCTTTGTGCGATAGTCAAATGTTTGAGATTCTGTTGTCTTTGTACACTTAACATATAAAAAAATGAACAACGATGATCCATTCCACGAAAGTTCTAAGTTTTCCGAAACTCACACACATAACAAAGAATATCTCCGAAATGGTTCACCCTACAAGAAAATTTATTGGGACATAAACTGTGTATTTTAGCAAGATCTACATTTTTTGTATAGTATAATTTGGTCTATCTCTAACGGTTTACCAGTTATGCAAAATTCGTCCAGTGTAAATACGATTACAGGGGCTATAGCCAGAAAATCCAAGATATACATTTCATTTTTCATAAAAATATATTAAACATATGACATTTTAATCAAAATCGTTAAAGCCATTTTAAAGAAAATCAAAATTTTCGAAAACTTTTCCATGTAAAGGGTAGTTTAGGGTGGGGCTATTTTCTTCAAAATTTTCGTGTCGCATCCTTGAAAGACATTAAACTTAAATACCAACTTTGGTTTTTAACCGACTTTTCGTTTTTGAGTTATACTGTCCACAGACTGACTGACAGACTGACAGACTGA
This sequence comes from Tenodera sinensis, assembly GCA_030765045.1. Lineage (NCBI taxonomy): Eukaryota > Metazoa > Arthropoda > Insecta > Mantodea > Mantidae > Tenodera > Tenodera sinensis. The sequence continues at coordinate 302,766,629 of CM060962.1, forward strand.
CAGACTGACACACAGACTGACACACAGACTGACACACAGACTGACACACAGACTGACACAAAGACTGACACATACAGACACACACACGGACCTTTTTCTAAAAATGCTTTTTTTTTTGTATTCAGGGGGCCTCAGAACATGTATTTCTGGTGAAATCTCGACATCGAATTTTTGTGTGGAATACAGTAGTTCCCTACTTACCAGTAGAGAAAGTAAAAAAGACCTTCATACTTTCACATAAGACAATAATCCAAACATTGAATTTTTTAACCAGAAACACATTTTGTATCTCCTTAAATAACGCCTAAATAGCCCATGTATAAAACCGTAATAAATAATGCGGCACAGAATGTTTTTATTTTCTGAACCAACCATTTACCTACATAAAGTGAGTGGGATGGCTCAGGCATTACTATGTACTGAATTCGGGAGGTCATGGGTTCGACTCTCGAAACTGACCCGTGGGTTTTTTTTTTTTTTTTTTTTTTTTTTTTTTTTTTTTTTTTTTTCTTTTCGGAGGCATCCACGTTTCGCTAGGCAAATACTGGGTATGTCCATTACATCTCCCAAAATTTTCTTCCCTTCATCTCACCTGCAATCTCAATTCACTTCATCCTTCATCCGGGTGGTCCTTTCAGGGTTGACGCGAGTCGACAGGTGTCTCAGGCGAGTGTCGCCGCTGGCTAGAAGCCTCGCGGAGGCTGTGTACGCTCCAGCGGGGACAGATGACTGTTGCACTAGACGCCAATCTGCCCTCTGGTATATTGGATCGGCCGCCGTTTTCCTCACGGGGCGTCCTCCACAGGAACAAGAAGCATTGCATGGAACCCATAATTTTGATGTGGAGATTTGTCCAAAAATACACGTCTTAAAGTCCCCTGAAATCAAACGGAAGTATATTGTTTAATCTAGTACTTGCTTGTAGTAAGTGGAGGAAATAGTGTAATATATCCAAGCATTCGATAAGCATTTTCAGAAAAAGTGTGTGTGTGTGTGTGTGTGTGTGTGTGTGTGCGCGTGTGCGCGTGTGTGCGTGTGTGTGTGTGTGTGTGTGTGTGTGTGTGTGTGTGTGTATGCGTGTGTGTGTTTGTGAACAATATTACTCTAAAAACAGAATATCGAAACTCAACATACTTTTATTTTACATTTTCCTTAGTAGCTAACCATTTCCAATATATTTCTTGTTATTGCATTACATTTTCAAATACTAATTTCTTTCACATAGGAAGTGGAAAATTGGTTTTTTATGTACTGCCCGTGACAAGACGACGCAATTTCATAGCTTTGATATAGCGATCAGCTCTTATAAAATAGGGAGTATCACTTAAGCCTACTGTATTTTAATATCCCCATTGTATGTACAGGGGAATATGTAATAAAACTATTTGTGCAAATGCTTATCTGGACTAACATGTGAGAATTTTCTGTTGAAAAATGTATAGAAAATGCCATGTGAGTACAACACTCTGGATTCGTATGTTTACTGTATTCCCTGATAGAATGAAAGAAAACACATCAAGGCGTTCAATATTGCCATTATAAACAAATAAATATGTCTAAGTAGTAGTAATAATAACAATGATAATAATGAAGATGATAATAGTGAAGATGACAATGATAATAAGGATAACAATGAGATAATAGAATCTCTCCCTTATATGACAGATACTCTTATAGGCCGGGCGATGCATCCTCCAACCGCAGCCAAGGCCACGGAGGAATGATGGGAGGGCGGGTGAGAGGGGCACACTGACTCTCGACTGTAAGGCGTGTACTTGACGTTTTAGGGAGGCCACTTTTTATCGGGATAACATTTCAGTTGGCATCACGAGGCTGAGTGCACTCCGGTCGCGACCTCCCAGAGGGAAAAAAATCCCCACGCCAGTACCGGGGATCGAACCCAGGCATAAAAGGCAGGCGCGCTACTATTGCTCCACGAGGATGGGCAAATGAGTAAATAAATAAGTAAATACGTAAATAAATAGCTATATAAGTACGTAAATAAGTAAATACATATATTTACATTGTGTCTGTAAGGAAATGTGTAATGTAGCTATTTCTGAAAACGTTTAAACGGATAAACAATACAGATTAATCTGTATAACCTCTAATAAACGATAAACGCTCGATAAAGCCATGTAAATGTAACACATGAGATTTTTAAATTGAGGGTTTCTCAAAACCGAAGTTAAATCTGGAATGATAGACATATGTTCGAAGTTAGTAAATGAATCTTTGATGAAATAATGCGCGTTACTTAGTTAGGGAGACAGTTAAAGCCCATTGTCCCTCTTTTATTTAGCTCTCCTGTGTTTCTTTATTTTGGCCTTTTAACTCCGCATGTTACATTTTGTTCACCTGGATCAAAGGGATAGGGTAGTTATCATGTGACAGGGCGGGTCTTCACTTTGTGTCAGCGTGGTAATTAAAACGTTACTCCACCTGGATCAATACTTAATGTGAAAATGTAATGAAGGCCTGCAACATGGCGCTATCGGAAATATAATCACCGTCTCTTGCATCACTTTCTCTTCCACACAAACATATCTCTCATGTTAATCGAGATGAATGTTTACGGAAATGTTCATTTTACATTTCCTTGTACGTACAAAAGGGATACAGTCTCATGTAAGTTTACCTACTTTCCTAATGACATCACAGGGCCTTTAAAATAGATATGCTAGTCCATAGAAATTTATACAATCAAGATTATCATTGATTACCAGGACGAACTAACACTATGCAAAAGCACTAAACAAAATAAAAAAGTAAAAACCTGCAATAATAAACCCTGGCACCTAATTACTTAAACCAGGCCTTACATTCCAGATCCCTATTCGTTTATTTAACTTTCAAAAATATTTACAACAAAATTCTACAAGTTATAAAAATCAAAATAATACAAAATAAAAATCTAATATACAACAAAATTAAAACAAAATTTTGTATAACGTACACAAATTAACCATGCTCAAAATTATAATTTATCACATCTAATATCTATACAATCATTTCCTCTGATGCCTAAAACTATCACAATTTTAATAGTTAAATCAATATATACTTATATAAGATAAAATATTAATTTAATTTAACAAACGATCCATAATTCAATAACGAAAATAAAAAAAACAAATTAAAATTCCAGAATTACCTAATTAAGTGCTTCCAAATTTCATAACTTAGTACATAAATAATTTCGTTAACTAATGTATTAAACATGTTCCTATTTCATAAAACCAAAATAACCAATAAAGCTTCCAATTAATATACCAAAAATCAACCAATTTACCAAAATATTTCCCATTAAAAATTTACCAAATTCTTCTAAATAATATATTAATTTTATGTTTAATATTTGTATGCAAATATTAATTTAATATCAACCAATAAACAATAAAATTTCAATTTAAAATAACAACCTAATATCTAATAAAATTTTACCAAACATATTTACACAGTTTTACAGTTCAAAATTCAAGTAAATTTCATTTAAAATGTTATGAATAATCTTAGTTGAATTCATTTAACTTATCAACCAAATTTTGAAAAAGATTCAAAATTCAAACACCAAATATAATATGTTAACAAAATTTACTATGTATATATGCAAAAGCACTGTTGAACAACCACAAATACCAGTTTGTAATGATCATTCCTCGTTAATTCAGCCGAGTGACTTCCATGCTGTGGTATTCGGGCTACCCCAGTAGTATTTATAGAGAAAATTCCATTGGGAAGAAATTACAGTTTAAGGAATGTGAATACACAGTTAAAACAAAGGAAGCACCAAAGTTGGCTATGTCATTATTCCATGACCCATGTGAGAGACGAGACGAAATAACATTGAATGATCATACTGTTCCTTTTATTATTCTGTGGGGTCCTGAAGACTTGAATACTTATTCTTATGTTGGCGATGTTCGAGCTACTACGATTTTGTTGACGAATTCCACTTCTGACATCACTGTGACAAAATCCCCTCCAGTTACTTTTCTATCACTTTATTTTTCTTCTAAACTTTTGCATAAATACACATGCTTCTTCTACTGGCGTTAACACAGCCTATAGTCTCTCGTGGTATCACAACTGACAACTGTTCTCTCCTCGTAGCCTTTACTCAGTCCTTTCACCGTCTTGGTTCACATTCTCTGTCTCTCATTTAACATATATCCACTTCGATGTGTTGGCTGTTTTTTCCGCGTCGTCTAACAGTTTTCTCACAAATAAATCACAAAGTAACGTTCTTTGTATGGTCGTAACTGCACCGCAAAATGAACAACGCCTGTTATATAGCCTATCCGTTTTTCTTCACATCTCAGTGCGTGAACTACTGCCCTAGGTAGTGTGAGGTCAGTGGCCAGTTTTATGGAGTACAAATGTTTTACACAGATTTAACAAAAATGATATATTAGACACTATTCCAATGTACAACATTATACGGCGTTGAAACATCGATCATACGCGGACAAGCAAACAAATTAATGGCATTAGAAAAGGATTTTCGGAGACAGTCAGCACGGAAATGCAATAAAGATAAAATTCAGAGTAATATAATAAGGGAAATTATCCAAGTTGAGAAAAGCAATTTGGAAATTGTAGAAGAAAGACACCCGAAGTGGTATGGACACGTGCTTAGAATGTCAGAGGACCGAATACTCAATAAAATTCTAAATTAGGAAGAAAAGGGAAACCTAGGGAATGCTGGATAGATGGGGTGAAAAGGAGAATGCAGAGAAGAGGATAAAAGGAGGAAGGTGGTATGGACGTGGGCTTATGGAGGCAGCAGATCGCCTTGGGATGTGGCAAACCCATTGTATTGTGGAATATTCCTTAATAAAATGTTATTGTTATTATTGTTGTTGTTTCTATTGCTGCTGCCGCCACCATTATTGTTACTATTATTAGTACTATTACTATTACTAATATTAAAATTATTACTATTATTATTACTACTATTACTACAATTACTACTGTTACTACTACTACTACTACTACTACTACTACTACTACTACTACTACTACTACTACTACTACTACTATTATTATTATTATTATTATTATTATTATTATTATTATTATTATTATTATTATTATTATTATTATTATTATTAGTATTATTATTAGTATTATTATTAGTATTATTATTAGTATTATTATTATTATCATTATTATTATTATCATTATTATCATTATTATTATCATTATTATCATTATTATTATCATTATTATCATTATTATTATTATCATTATTATTGTTATTGTTATTATCATTATTATTGTTATTGTTATTATCATTATTATTGTTATTGTTATTATCATTATCATTTATATTGTTATTATCATTATCATTTATATTGTTATTATCATTATCATTATTATTATTATTGTTATTATCATTATCATTATTATCATTATTATCATCATTATCATCATTATCATTATTATCATCATTATCATCATTATCATTATTATCATCATTATCATTATCATCATTATCATTATCATCATTATCATTATTATCATCATTATTATTATTGTTATTATTATTACTATTACTATTATTATTGTTATTGTTGTTATTATTGTTGTTGTTATTGTTGTTATTGTTGTTGTTATTATTGTTGTTGTTATTATTATTGTTGTTGTTATTGTTGTTGTTATTGTTATTGTTATTATTACTATTATTGTTATTGTTATTGTTATTATTACTATTATTATTGTTATTATTATTGTTATTATTGTTATTATTATTATTATTGTTATTATTGTTATTATTATTATTATTATTATTATTATTGTTATTATTATTGTTATTATTATTATTATTATTATTATTATTATTATTATTATTATTATTATTATTATTATTATTATTATTATTATTATTATTATTATTATTATTATTATTATTATTATTATTATTATTATTATTATTATTATTATTATTATTATTACTACTACTACTACTACCACTACTACTACTGCTATTATTACTATTATCTTTACCTGTGCATAAAACTATTCCAGGAACTTCAATTTTGCAAGGGAGGTGTTTTAATTGAGATTCTATTTAATGAAACGGATTTCAGCTTATTCGATGTTGTTAATCTCTCAGCGTTACTAGCGTTGAGAAGCGCCTGTCGTGAAATTGCAATTGTAGTAACAACAAAGTACTTGGCCAGCGGAAGTAACAAAACAATTACAATGGGAGCGATGACTGGTTTAGAAGCAACAGGTGTTCATTTGTAGTTACTTGCAACAAAGAATTTCAAACCTGGATCAATTTAATTGCTGCTGGTGGTTTCAGAGAGTGGCATGCAGATTAATTAAATTATTGGTCTCTCTGGTGCGTGCACACACATCAGTGTTGGCTAATTCATTTTGCTCAGTCACCAAAGATCAACAGATTTGTACCACAATATGGCCAATATTGAACTATCTTATGTGGTACTTTCATATGAATTACTCTAACCCTCTTCCATAAACTTGCACCGTTGGTAAATGTTGTTTACGTTATATATCATGATATTGTGACAAATGACTTCTCCCCTTCTGACACCAGTGTGACAAATTGACAAAACCAAGCCCAGTTACTTTTCTATCACTCTATTGTCTTCTAAAACTTTTGCACACAGTTCTTCTCTACTACGTTAACACAGTCTACAGTGTTTGGTGATATTACAACTCACAACTGTTTACTTCTCGTAAGGTTGGCTCAGTCCTTTCTCTGTATTTCTCCACTTTATCTGTCCCTCAAACACTAACTTCGACGATACAATCACCCGACGCTCGTCAAATCTTCATTTCGACGCAGCGTACTTTCACGACGACTGTAGCACACACACAGTTGTCTCACACTCAGTGACACACTGACTGATTCATGTCTGTAACTCTCTCCTCTGATCTTTCCTCGCCTCCTTTTATAGCGAGAATGACGTAACATGCACACTTCTCGACTTCCACAAACAAGCCGGTCCCCGAACACTTTTCGATTCATCTGGAGAAAACCGTTTTTGGTTCTGCCGGCTGTGATTATAACATGTTTGCTCACGTGAGTGGTGTGGTGAAGCTTCACCGTGAGCGCCTTTGATTCGCGTCGCGCTCCGCCCATTGCTGTTAGTCACGTAAACACAAACAGTCGCGGGAGGCAGTGTTCTTTGGTCATGGACCTGGTATGTGGTGTGAAGTAGCTTAACCCCGAGCGTTCTTGTTGTACGCCGTGCCCGGTGTCACAATGAATTAACTCCTTGCAATGGAATTGCCATTACTAACATGGAAACACGGGGTAACCCGCAAACCTAACACAAGGTGATGGAATACCCCTATCATTTTTACACTGTAGCTACTAAGTTTATTTAACCAAACACATAATCTGCATCATAATTTATGCAACACAATCAGTGGAGGTAAGTGTATACTTGCTATAAAACTAAATTACAACTTGAGTAAACAAATTAATTTACGTACATTCTTCATAGTATACATTTGAGTATAGCACAACAGAAACCTCACACACAAACATTACTAATGGCCATGTTCCCCACGACACCACGGTGGTCGTATATTTAAAAAAAAAAAAATCTGATGTGTTGCACTCACATGACTTTCTCTACTCTTGTACTAACCATTCTTACAAACTCTTATTCCTATATCTTCTTCGTGTTAGTTAAACTAAACATTTGTACAACTTATTCTTTATTTCCTTGTAGGTGCAAGGGGAATGTTAGAATACAGTAGGCTTTGTGCGATAGTCAAATGTTTGAGATTCTGTTGTCTTTGCACACTTATATAAAAAATGAACGATGATCCATTTCACGAAAGTTCTAAGTTTTCCGAAACTCGCACACATAACAAGGAATATCTCCGAAATGGTTCACCCTACAAGAAACTTTATCGGAACATAAATTGTGTATTTTAGCAAGATCTACGTTTTTTGAATAGTATGATTTGATCTATCTCTAACGGTTTACCAGTTATACAAAAGTCGTCCAGAGTAAATACGACTACAGGGACTATAGCCAGAAAATTCCAGATATACATTTCATTTTTCATAAAAATATCTCAAACATATGACATTGTAATCAAAATCGTTAGAGCCAATTTTCCATGTAAAGGGTAATTTAGGGTGGGGCTATTTTCTTCAAAATCTTCGTGTCGCATCCTTGAAAGACATTAAACTTAAATACCAACTTTGGTTTTTAACCGGCTTTTCGTTTTTGAGCTATGCTGTCCACAGACTGACAGACTGACAGATTGACAGACTGACAGATTGACAGACTGACAGATTGACAGACTGACACACTGACACACACACGGACCTTTTTCTATAAATGCTTTTTTTTTGGATTCAGGGGGTCTCAAAACATATATTTCCGGTGAAATCTCGACATCGAATTTTTTGGTGGAATAGAATACTTCCCCTACTCACCAGTAGAGAAAGTAAAAAGTGCACAAATAATTTGATCCGTCATAATTTCGAAATTATGTAACTACACGTGTAGATAACAAATATAAGAATAACAACCATAAAACACACCCACAAAGGAAGCCGATTTACACTGAAGTATTCACAGGAAATATTCAGATAAAATGTGACCAAAAGATAATTCATAACTTTGTCTGGCAATAATTATTAAACTTCACTTTGGCTACACTAATAATTTATGCTCCAAAAACCTTGAAAATAATTCCTAAACTCAAACAACACATAAAGGCCAGCAAAGACGAACCAAATACAGACTGTGAATTTATGCGATATCAAAACTTACCAAAGAGTGTTTGATTCAGGCCACGCGCTTTAATTGTCGATGCTTCCAAACTCAAAAGCTGGTTGAATTGGAAGCCGCAATCACGGCACTGGACTCACGTGGGCAAGAGGAATCAACTGCACACCTCAGTGCCACAAGTGGCCAGCACTGGCACCCAAGTTGAGCCGTTGTTGAGCCAGACTTTTCTTAAAATTACAGCTTAGTCTTCACTGCACGATATTCACCTGTTCATATCTGTTTCGTGAGATGAAGGTGTACAGAAATTGTTTCATTACATAATTGTTGTAGATACAGGAAAATGTTGCATGAATACCAAACCTAGTACACTAGTTGAGCATCCTCTAAGGATGCAACACGAAGTTTTTAAATAAAATCCACCCATTTCAAGATACCCTTTATATTTTTACTTTCTCTACTGGTAAGTAGGGAAATATGTATTCCACCCAAAAATTCGATGTCGAGATTTCACCGGAAATATATGTTTTGAGACTCCCTGAATCCAAAAAAAAAGCATTTTCAGAAAAAGCTCCGTGTGTGTGTCTGTATGTCAGTCTGTGGACAGCATAACTCAAACACGAAAAGTCGGTTAAAAGGCAAACTTGGTATTTAAGTTTAATGTCTTTCAAGGATGCGACACGAAGATTTTGAAGAAAATAGCCCCACCCTAAACTACCCTTTACATGGAAAATTTTTCGATAATTTTGATTTTCTTGAAAATGGCTCTAACGATTTTAATTAAAATGTCATATGTTTGAGATATTTTGATGACAAATGAAATATATATCTTGAATTTTCTGGCTATAGCCCCTGTAGTCGTATTTACTCTGGACGACTTTTGCATAACTTCTAAACCGTTAGAGATAGACCAAATTACACTACACAAATAAAATACACAATTTATGTCTCAATAAATTTTCTTGTAGGGTGAACCATTTCGGAGATATTCCTTGTTATGTGTGTGAGTTTCGGAAAACTTAGAACTTTAGCGAAATGCAACAACGTTGTTCATTTTTTTATATGTTAATCGTGCAAAGAGAACGGAATCTCAAAGGTCAAAAAGATTTGACTATCGCACAAAGCCTTCTGTATCCTAATATTCGCCTTCTACCTACAAGGACATAAGCAATAAGATAATTTGTACAAATGTTTATCTTAACTAATGTGGAGATATAGGAATAAGAGTTTGTTAGAATGGTTAGTACAAGAGTAGAAAAAGTCATGTGAGTGCAACACATCAGATTTTTCTTTCTTTCTTTTTAAGTTTTCTAACGAATTTTAATTAAAATATCATATGTTTAAGATGTTTTCATGAATAATGAAATATATATATATATATATATATATATATATATATATATATATATATCTTGAGTTTTCTGAGAATAGTCTCTGGTCTTCTTTATTCTGGATGACTTTTGCATAACTGTTAAACCGTATGAGAGACACAAAATCTTACTGCACAAAAAAACGTAGATTTCGTTAAAAACACAATTTGTTAAACATGTGTTTTGCCAATTATTGGTGTGAATTGTCCAAATATTATATTTATGGAATTTGAAGTTTCTCAAATTGACACCAGTTCTTAAGATATTTCACTATTACTTAAGCCTTACAACATTCCCTTATTGTTGTGATAGCTAGGAGAGGAAATATTTGATAAAAAGGCATTTGTACGAATGTTTATTCAGATTAATTTTAAGTAGGTATATATACTAGAATATTCTTTTTCCTCTACTACGTATAATAAGTATGGGAAGTAGCATTGGACCTAATATTTCAATGTCTAGATTTTACTTGAAATTTGTTTCGAGGCCCCCTGAATCCATAAACTACAAACATTCTTAGATGAAGATTTATGTGTGTGTGTGTGTGTGTGTGTGTGTGTGTCTGTGTGTGTGTGTGTGTGTGTGTGTGTGTCTATGAACAGCATAACTCAAAAACGAAAAGTCGGTTAAAAACCAATGTTCATATTTAACTTTAATATTTTTTAAGGATGCGACACCAAGATTTTGAACAAAATTCCTCCACCTTTAATTACGCTCTACATGGAATATTTTTTTGAAAATGTTCGTTGATTTTCCCAAAAATGCTTGTAACGATTTTTATTAAAATGCCACATGTTTAAGATATATTTAGGGTAAATGAAATGTATATCTTGAATTTTCTGACTATAACCCATGTAGTCCTGTTTACTCTGGATGACTTTAGAATGACTGGTAAGCCGTAAGAGATGGACCAAATCTTACTATACAAAACATGTTAATCTTGTCAAAATACATGTTCTGTTCAAATTCATTTTTGTTTGGAAAGTGAACCATTTTGGAGATATTCCTTGTTATTTGTGTGAGTTTGGCAACGCTTATACTTTTTTTAAATGGAAGGTCTTTATTCACTTTTATCTCTTGGCCGTACAAAGAGAACGAAATTTCGAAGTCTCGATGTGCCAACCAGCTTAAAAAAGTTTTGACTGTCGCACAAAGCCTACTGTATTCCGATATTCCCCTTGTACCTACAAGGAAATAAGCAGTAAGATAATTTCTGCAAATGTTTATCTCAACTATCACGAAGAAGATATAGGAATAAGAATTTGTGTGAATGGTTAGTACAAGAGTAGAGAAAGTCATGTGAGTGTAACACATCAGACGCGTTATTTGCAGATTTGAGGTTGGTCAAACTGTGAAATTTCCGTATAGAATTTTTGGATGCAATACAACACCTTCTGTTCTTACTACAGTAGCTGGAAGAGGTAGTAAAATGCGAGTTTTATGGTGAATAAAAGTTGTAACGGAATTTTAAGTTTGTTAGTTTGAATTCGGGAAGTAGTCTGAGTGGAACGGAAGTTGTTCTTGTTGTGTTATTTAGAAAAGGCGAGCGAGCGTTTTGCTGGTGATTTAGAAGACAACACCAGACCGTGCTGTTGAGAAAGAGAAGTGAAATTTTATGGTCATGAGAAACTAATTAGGACAGCAGTAAAAATGGCGAGCGTTAGAAAAGCAAGGCGTGTTGAAAAGTGCAACAGTCGGAATGTAGGAGGGCTACAAATTAAACGTTCCGAGAAGAGTGTGCGTGTTTTGGAATTGTAATGTTCTTCAAACATGCTAACCTTTCTTATCTATTACCTGCACCTCCTCCTCCTCCTCCTCCTCCTGCGTATTTACACCCAAAGTCCTTTGTCAACAAGTTTACTTTCATTTAAACTACCGGTAAACTTTGTGTTTACTAACAGTATATCTATAAAGTTTCCAGATAGCGCCAACTACAGGGCGTATCTTTATCGGCGTCAAATACAAGGACTTAGGAGACGCCCTCCCAAAATCGAAACAGTAAAACTAGTTCGTATTGTGATGCCAGCCGCGGCGCACGACAAAGGACGGTCGTGGCCAAGCTAGTATACACCACATACCAGTCAGGCGAAAAAACAAAGGTGCTCACACCACTTACGCGAGCGAACACGTGAGTAACAACAATGGAGCGGCAACACAAAGGGTTTTTCCAGAGCCTTTGAGAACTGCACGGCGGCCGGCGTGTTTGTAGCTCGTGTGATTGTGTAGGTAGTTTGGTTATTTTGAGTTTAGGTCTAGCGTAAGCTGTGTAGTGAAAGTAGTAGCATCGACACATAAACTCTCAGTAAAATTATTTGAGATTGACCCTTGGGTACAGAAATGTTACTCTTGCCCTTAGATCGCATCCATTCTGCCTCATCATGTTTCTCTAATATTAGATTGGAACAAATTCCAATAAGGATACATGAACGATATGAAACGAGGGAAGTATATATAACATATAACCTCTTTTTAAATTTTACTCTGATTGTAAAAGTATATATATATAGATCATGTCATTCAAAAGTGGCAGGAAATTTTAAAACTTACAAAAAAGGAATAATAATGATGATGATGATAATTCACACCGTGCTCTTTGTAGACAATTAAATAATAACATCCTCTGAAGACAATTTGCAAAGAGTTATATTTTATCTAAGTGATATCCCAAGAAGCTATAATCTCAAGAGAAAACTAAGGTCATGTCATTCCAAGGCAAGGAACATTTAAAGGCAAAAATAACCATAAATAATACAACACTGGAACAAATTGCAATGTTTCAATACCTCGGCTGTAGTGTGAAAGATGAAGAAGCTAGACAAATTTCAGTCTCTATGCAGCACAATAAGAGATGTTTTAAGAACGTTAGTAAACAGAATAATAAGGTTATGGAGATCCCACATTGATTGTTCTACGGGAGTGATGAGACTTGGACACTCAGTCTCAAAGAGTGACGGCGACTGAGTTGAGATTTCTCAGATGTGTAGAGGATACACTTGAAGATGTAAGAAAAGAACTGGGAGTATTTAGTTTATCAGACGAGATTGAAAGATACAGAGACAGAGAGAGTACGTAGAGAGAATGGAGAATTCACGTACAGCTAAAGTGATTCTCAAGTACAAACGGGATGTGGGACGGAGAGACCAAGTAGAATGAAGGACTAAGAAACTATAATGGTCCACAGTCACACAATATTCTGAGTCGTAAGACTTCAAAAACACGTACCACGGTGTTTTAAGTCGGACGACACGTGTTCAATGTACAAGGCTATATATGAGCCAGTTTTATGCACGTTAATTTGTCTCATTGTGAGATAACTTTGTGTGGCTCACAAGGAGTGAGTCGGAGAATTTGATGTCGTGTCGATGCGTTGGTCATGGTAGCTCAGTGGTTAGAGCAGCCGAATGGAGACCGGAGACTACACGGTTCAAATTCCGACTATGGCATTGAATTCTTCACGCTGTTTTTTCTGGTAGTGTGTCTGCTTCTACTACATACGGCAGCGCAGGCGGTGACACCGATGATACATGGAACAAAGATGCAGCTCCGGTGGAATGAGATGGCGGGGGAAACAAGAGAACCTTTAGGAAACGCATCCCTGCGCCGTCTTGTCCAGCACAAATTCCAAATGCGGTCACCTGGGATCGAACCAGGTAGGCTTTGGTGAGAGGCGACAGGTCCAAACTTGGTCACGGCGTGGCCAGTTTGTCTCAATCTGTCCCTTTACAGTCAGTTCTTAGTTGAATGTGTGTGTGTGGGGGGGGGGGGGGGGGGAGGGGTGTTTATGTGTGTGACATCTGCGTGTGGTGTTGTATCGTGAAGGAAAATACCAAAGCAGTTATGAGTGTTGAGTGACTGTATTGTGAGAGTTAGTGTTTGAGAGACAGAAAACAAAGGGAGACAGTGAAAGAACTGAGTCAAGCTTACGAAAAGAGAACAGTTTAGAGCTGTAATATCACGAAAGACTAAAAGCTGCTAAGGTCAGGAAAGAGAACTGCGTTGTGCAAACATTTTGGAACAAAAGAAAGTTAGAAAATGTAATTGAACCTTGTCACAATGGTGTCAGAAGTGGGATTCGTAGAATTGTCGTTCTGTTACATCTTATTTCCATATTGCCGAAAATCCACTGTCCTCTGCTGCCAATACGGTTTTAAATTTCATGTTAACTCTTTCTAAACTTGGATATTGGTGTGACGCACACGTATGTTGATACAAATGTTTGTCAATTGTAGTTGTTTCATTGCTGTCGCAACAACACTATATGCAGTAGATTTTCGTTGAGTGATTCTGAAAACAACAGATTTCTACGTCATCAAATGTATTTATTACCACCCTCATCTTTTTGTAATGTTCATAATAGGGCGCACCGAGCTATGCTGGGCTTTGGTGGCAAACAATTCCTGGTACGATTTTTCATTGAATTTCTGTATTCATGATGGAGCCTTTAACAACGCTTTATTGACATTGGTTATTAAATTGTCGATATCAGCAGGCAGTGCCACGCTAATTTCTCCAGCAGACCATGAGCCAAGCAAGGTAAATGTAGCAATGTTATTTTGCATTCCTAGGCTGGATTTTGCGTGCTGCTTTTGTTATATGGTGCAGCATCCGTCACAAACAGAATGAAATCATTTGTTTTTATTCCATCAGGCCATAAAAGTCATAGCAATCGTGAAAGTGTTCATTTTATACCTCAGTTGTTAACAATAATTAAGTAAATTGTAAGTAAATAAGGGATGAACCACCAAAATGTAAAAACTTGAGTTTTTGGTGAAATACTGCAGTAAACACCTGGCCATTAGCTTACCAGGTGAGTCAGCTGCCCCTTATTCTCGAGTTTTATGCAATCCGCATTTTTTAGTCCAACATGAAAACATCGAACCCATTACTAGGTTCTACCCGCGTATTTAACATGGAGGTTAAACATTCGATGAAATTAGTACTAATATAGATGTTATCACATCGCTTTTTAATATATTCGTAATTAGACAGCTGACGTTTGCACTTCTGCAAATGTTCACTGGAACCAGCGAATATTACATCTTAAACGGAATGTTCAGCTTACACGTTACTAGGTAGCTCAGTTGGAACGAACGCAAGAGTCCCGAGTAATCTGTCTCCTGTGAAGGTGGTTCGAATCACCTACATGTACTAATTTTTTTAACCATGCAATCCTCACAATTTACAAACTATTATATTCATTTTTATTGCTTTATTTATGCTTTATGACATTGTTTGATGTTTCTTTATTGGTGAACTACAATTATGTAGTTGTTTAAACACACCTATAGGTAGGTGCAATTGAAATAAGGATCATTCATACACATTTGATCACAGAAAGCAAGGGAATTGCATTGTCAGAGTTTAACATGGAAGTTAAACTCAATTTTGCACAGAATGAATTATTGTGCTATTAAAAATGCAGACAACCAAAAGCGATTTAAATTATAATGTCCTAAACCCTCAGGGACTTCATAATTAGATTATTGTGAATTCGGTTTCCAAGTTTTGATGAACAACATTGTTCTTCTTCTTCACTTCAAGGATTAGATGAATGGTCTGTTCCGAATTTACAATAATTCCTTTCATCTTTTTCTAGGTCTTCCCACATTCCTTAGTTCTCTTCGTTTATATTGATGTGCTATTTTGGGCAATCTTGTTTCTTCCATTCTCTGAACATGTTCCCAACCAACGCGATGTTGTTGGTTTCTATCATTTATTGAGTATATTCCCAATTCTTTTCTAATTTAATCATTTTTTATGTGGTCCAATTTCGCGCATCCTTTGGTCCTTCTTAGAAAATTAATTTCTACACTTTGTATTCTACTCAAGGTCTTCTTATTTGTTACCCAGGACTCACTACCATATAGGAGCACCCGTGTCTTGTAAAACTTCAATCTTGTATTCTTCCTTGCTTTATTTGTTAATGTTCTATAAATAGTGCCACATATCATTTGAAATTTTAATATTTGTTGTCAATATCATTTCCTATTTTCAATATTCCACCTTATAGGCGATTTTTCTAGAAATGTCATTATTTTTGTCTTTTCTGTAGAAATTTTGAAGCCATACTCTCATTCCATTTAAATAATGTAGATAGAATTGTTATTCGTCTTTTGTGGTTTGCATTATAACATTATCAGCATACAGTAAAATATTAACGTTTGTTAAATTATTTAATCTTATTCCCTTCGTAATAGTTTTTCCCCAGTTTTGCACTAGGTCGTTAATATATATGTTAAAAATAGTGGGCGAAATATTACCCCCTTGTCGAACACCTGTATTTGTTAAGATTTTCTCTGTTCCTGTCTGCCCTGTGTTAATAATAATTTAAATTTATAGTACATGTTTTTAATAATTGTATTATGTGTTGCGAGTATCCTTGTTTTTCCAATATATGCTATAATTTACTTCTGTTTAATTTGTCGAATGCTTTCTCGAAGTCAATGAAGGTAATATGTGTTTCTAAATTATATTCTTTCCTTTTCTCAAACAATTGTTATGAATATTAACACCATTAATTATTTGATGCTGCACAACTAGCAAGAAGGTATATAGACGCGGGGTTCATTTGCTATGTTGAGCCCCACTCATCTTTTGGGATGACGTGAGCAACTGTACAAGACAAACTAAAAGGTGACGCTAGGAGCTACAGATTTGAATACCAGCTTGAACCGTGTCGTTCGCATTTGGATCTTTGGGCCCTCAAATCCCGTCCTCATTTAAGTGTGGAGCCTTAGTCTATAGAAGTAACTATGTGAATCGATAAAGGACGACGAAGACAAGAATTGGGGCACATTGCCTTTGGCAGTTTGCACAACTCAAATGTTTAAGGAAAGCTGATTAATCTGTTATACTGGCAGAAATGACAATTTTGTTTGCCTTGTGTTTCCGTAATAACTGGAGCGTTGCTAGGCTAGTGTGATCGGTGAATCGCATCGGTAACCTCAAAGTCAGGGGCCCCCAAATGAGGAGGGGGGCACGCTCCCAATCAAAATGGGATTCCGGTTCAAAATGTTTCTGTAACAAATTATACGTCAAACATACATTTAGGATTATTCCTCTACAAGTGGACAGAAAGGGTACTAATGGCATTCAACCCAAAAATTTGATACCGAGATTTGACGGGAAAGATACACTGAGGTTTCCCGAATCCAATAAAAGCATTTTTAGAAAATGATACATTCCCTCTCTCTCTCTCTCTCTCTCTCTCTCTCTCTCTCTCTCTCTCTCTCTCTCTCTCTCTCTCCCTCTCTCTCCCTCTCCGTGTGGTGTGTTTGCGTGAACAGCACTGAACGTTTTAAGAATAACCCTCAAGCGAAAATACTGTTTACATGGAAATTTGTTTGTAGTTCTGATTTTCTGGAAAAGGCCTTTTACGATTTGAATCAAACTCCCATATGTGCAAGGTATTTCCATGAAAAATGAAATGTTTATCTCGATATTTCTGGGAATTGCCTCTGAAGTCCTGTAAATTGTGGTTAACGTTTACAAAACTGGTAAAGTATTACCTGGGCATAATTGTTTACGCAGGATAGCGTACAAAGAGGTGACACGTGTTAACATTGAATAAAAACTGTAGCTCTACTACTTCATTCAAATTTCGCTTCAATGTGTTTTGTTTCATGGAAATGCCGGTAGAGGTCGTGTTGCTGCAATATCGCCATTCCTTTGTTTCGCAGTTAGCCCCTCGCCATGCCAGAGTGTGGTTTATCTTTTCAGCAGCGTGTTATGGCAGTTTTCCTTTACGTTCAGTTGAAAACAGTCACAGCAACGCAAAGATTTAGGTCAATATTGCACACGCGTTGAGCTCTATCGGAAAACACAATTCACCGATTAACGATACTCTTTCGTTGTAGCTATAAGAGGAATATAGGAGACTCAAGCTATAATAACTAACAAAAAACGTAGATCTAGTACTTCAAACAATACAAGTATTCGAAAATGCAAATCAAGAGTAACAAATTTCTAGGAAATGGTTAATGGCACAAAAAACTATTTTATTTAGATTGCACGTTATTTTTATTTTTTTTTTTCTCCCGAGATCTACATTCCAGGTGTGTGTTGTGCAAAATTATTCAAAATTGAGAGGACTTCACTTCCAATTATTTGAAATGTACTATATTTCAGTCAAAAGTGCTACATAAACTAAACCCCGGCGCGACAGCCCACAAGGGGCCAAGGCCTACCCCCAGCCGCTGCGTCCCCCACCTCTGCCCACTACAGGCGTCATTGGTGAGGTGCAGTACTGGAGGGTGGGACGTGGTCAGCGCCCCGAGCCCTCCCGGCCAGTTATGCGGTCTTCTAAACCTGGGACCGCCACTTCTCCATCAAGTAGCTCCTCAATTGGTCTCCCCGTGACCTAACGAGGCTGAGTGCACCCCGTGCCAGACCTTCCAGAGGGGATAAAATCCCCATGCTGGTACCAGGGATCGAACCCGGGCCCTTCGCGCCAGAGGCAAGCGCGCTACCAACTGCGCTACGGAGGTGGTCAAAATTGCTACATACATTTTTGAAAAAAATATAATTAATACAATTTTCCAAGAAATGAGTAGTTTGGAGTGTGTGAATTTAGTTGAAAATTTTCGCATGTTTGGTGTTTACTCGACTTTTCAAGTTATACTGCTTACTGACCCATACACACACAGGCACACATACACACAAAGAAACAAACGTAATTGTACTAACCTTTCTTCCACATATTCTTATTTTCTCTACTACGTATAGTAAGTAGAGGAAGTGTTGTACTCCACCCAAAATTCAATGTCCAGATTTATCCGGAAATATATGTTTTGAGGCCCTCCATAGAAGCATTTTTTACAAAAAGCTCCGTGTGTGTGTCTGTCTGTCAGTGTGTGGAAAGCATAACTCAAAAATGAAAACTTGGTTAAATCCCAAGATTGGTATTCAACTTCTAAGGATGCGATACGAAGATTTTAAAGAAAATTCCTCAATCTTTATTTACGCTTTACATGGAAAACTTTTTGAAAATCTTCGTTGATTTTTTCAAAAACGGCTCTAATGATTTTGATTAAAATGCCATATTTCTATTTCTATTTTATAACAAATGACATGTATACTTTGAATTTTATGCCTTTAGTCTATGTAGTTCTGTTAACTCTGATTGACAATTGCATAATAGGTAAACCGTAAGAGATAGATCAAATCTTACTGTACGAAAAAATGTGGATCTTACCAAACCACACAATTTATGTTCAAATAAATTTTTTTGTAGAGTGAACCATTTTCTGAGATATTCCTTGTTATTTCTGAGTTTTCAGTTTCGTAAGATGGAAGTTCGCTATTCTTTATTATATATTAAGTGTGCAAAGAGAGCGAAATCTCAAAGTTAGATTTGATTATCGCTCAAAGCCTACTGTATTGTAATATTCCCCTTGTACCTACAGGAAAATTAGTAATAAGATAATTTCTGCAAATGTTTATCACAACTAACACAAAGATAAACCGTGAATTCGGGGTGAGATCTCAGCTTGTAACCTAATATAGAGAACTGTCAGTAAAATGTCCAAACCGAAAGTATAGCAAGGAAAGCGTTATTAGCGATGTTATGCTTTTTCTAGTGATTCCATTACTCTAATGAATTGCCAGCACTACCATTTGAATCTGTAGGCAACGGAACATTTGAATCATGTAAAAGCTGGATTAAAAATGTATTTCGTCGCTTTGCAAGTTCTGATGCTACAAACTTATGTAATATGCAGCACAACAGTCTTCAAAAATTCCCTCCCAGTGTTTTATGATAACCTTCCCATGTTGACAATAAAATATTAGAAACCTTTATGGCGCTGAATACCAAACTTGGCATTTCAGTTCAGAATCTACTAAGAATTTGAAGAAAATCCCCACCCAATGATCCACGGTGCTACCGATTTTGATTAAAATGCCACATGTTTTAATATATTTTGTTAAAAAATCTGATATGTTACACTCACATGACTTTCTCTGTTCTTGTACTAGCCAATCTAACAAGCTGTTATTCCTATATCTTCATCGTGTTGGTTGAGGTAAACATTTGTACTAATTATCTTATTGCTTATTTCCTTTTAGGTACAGGGGGAATATGGGAATGCAGTAGACTTTGAGCGATGAGATCCCGTACCCTTTGCACGGCTAAGATATAAAAAAATTAATGACGATCTTCTATTTGACGAAAGTTAAAGCTTTTCAAAACTCACACAAATAACAAGGAATATTTCCGAAACGGATCAGTCCACTAAAAAAGTGTGATGTGTTGCACTCACATGACTTTCTCTACTCTTTTACTAACCATTCTTACAAACTCTTATTCCTATATCTTCTTCGTCTTAGTTGAGATAAACATTTGTACAAATTATCTTATTGCTTATCTCCTTGTAGGTACAAGGGGAATATGAGAATACAGTAGGCTTTGAGCGATAGTCAAATCTTTTAAAGCTTTGAGATCCCGTTCTCTTTGCTCGCTCAACATATAACAAATGAAGACATGTTCCATTTCATGAAAGTTTTAATTTTTTTGAAACTCACACAAATAATAAGGAATATCTCCAAAACGGATCAATCTACGAAAAAATTATTTAGGCATAAATTGTGTGTTTTAGCGAGATCTACATTTTATAGTCAGATTCTCTTACGGTTTACGAGTTATTCAAAGGTTATTCAGAGTAAACAGGACTACAGGGGCTGTAACCAGAAAATTCAAAATATACATTTCATTTATCATAAAAATATCTTTATGGTATTTTAATCCAAATTGTTAGATCCATTTTCAAGAAAATAAAACTTTTCGAAAAATTGTCCATGTAAAGGGTCGTTTAGGGTGCAGCTACATTTTTCAAAATCTTCGTGTCTTCGTTTTTAACGGACTTTTCGTTTTTCAGTTATGTTGTCCACATAGACACACACACACACACACACACACACACACACACACACACACACACACACACACACACACACACACCGGGCCCTAATGACCTAGTTGTCGACGGGCCCGTAAACCCCACTACTCACTCACTCACTCACTCACTCACTCACACACTCACACACTCACACACTCACACACTCACACACTCACACACTCACACACTCACACACTCACACACTCACACACTCACACACTCACACACTCACACACTCACACACTCACACACACACTCACACACTCACACACTCACACACTCACACACTCACACACACACTCACACTCACACTCACACTCACACACACACACACACACACACACACACACACACACACACACACACACACACACACACACACACCGGGCCCTAATGACCTAGTTGTCGACGGGCCCGTAAACCCCACTACTCACTCACTCACTCACTCACTCACACACACACACACACACACACACTCACACTCACACACTCACACACTCACACACACACTCACACACACACACTCACACTCACTCACTCACACACACACACACACACACACACACACACTCACTCACTCACTCACACACACACACTCACACACACACTCACACACACACACACACACACTCACACACACACACTTTTTTGAATTCAGGGGGCCCCAAAACATATATTTCCGGTGAAATGTCTGCTACGAATTTTTGGGTCGAATATACTTCCCATACAACTATACGTAGCAGAGAAGGTAAACATGTTGGATATAGGAGCTAGAGCTAGAAGAAGTCCTGTCTTGATGCCTGCTGTTGTAAACCTGGGCAACTGCATAATTTTGTGGTGGTGTTTCATACAAGGACTGAGAAATCTGAGGCGGATGTAAAGTTATGGCAAGCGCAGTAATAAAAGGTTTTACTTGCATAAATAAGAGTTTGCTTGTCTTTAAAGAAGGAAGTGTGTTGATCTGATGGTGGTGCACGGTATGGTACCTAATGACACAGACAGCGGTGCGTGCGCATACCGCTATGCAAACAACGCCCGAACATGTCCATGCATAAAACAGGCTCTTTTATGACCGCAGCTGCCGTATATCACGTCACTTTAAAAGTGTTATCTTGCCAACAAATATATTCCAGACACGAAGACTTTAATTCACCTTTGCATACATTTCAAATGTCGATACTTCCTCAACTTGAAAAATATCAACACGATCGTGTTCGCTGCTAGACAACCGAATTAATGTAGCAGCGACCTGAGACTCAAGGGGCCTTTCAAAACTGTAATGAACAATTCCACTAGGACGGAAGTATACCAGTGTGCACAAAAATAGGGTCTATATAGAAACGTGCACTTAGGGTTAGATCCGACCTCTTCAAGGCTGTAATGAACAATTCCACTAGGACGGAAGTACACGAGTGTGCACAAAAATATGGTCTATATAGAAACGTGCACTTAGGGTTAGATCCGACCTCTTCAAGGCTGTAATGAACAATTCCACTAGGACGGAAGTATACCAGTGTGCACAAAAATATGGTCTATATAGAAACGTGCACTTAGGGTTAGATCCGACCTCTTCAAGGCTGTAATGAACAATTCCACTAGGACGGAAGTATACCAGTGTGCACAAAAATATGGTCTATATAGAAACGTGCACTTAGGGTTAGATCCGACCTCTTCAAGGCTGTAATGAACAATTCCACTAGGACGGAAGTACACGAGTGTGCACAAAAATATGGTCTATATAGAAACGTGCACTTAGGGTTAGATCCGACCTCTTCAAGGCTGTAATGAACAATTCCACTAGGACGGAAGTATACCAGTGTGCACAAAAATATGGTCTATATAGAAACGTGCACTTAGGGTTAGATCCGTCCTCTTCAAGGCTTATCAGACTGCCTCTACTCCTTTCCATTTCCACATAGTCTACATCAGGGATGTCCAACCTTCTCTCTTTGGAGAACCTTGCGTAATGACTTTACATTTCCCACCATCATTCCTTTACTAAAAGGAACAGTCAGTATCCAGTGACGCACACAAAGAGGTGATTCCGTGGTCGTTTCTACATCGCACTTCGAGTTTTCTGG